>PVLD010016495.1:0-44835 GCA_004027595.1 Dinomys branickii | reverse complement strand
CTGATGTCTGCTTTTAACATCTTGCAGATGAACTGTGACTCAATTGTATTACACCTTTTCAGAGTAGATGAGAGTTTCATTTTCAGAATCTTGTACCTCTATTTGCTATTTGTTATTTCTTACTGCTTCTGTTTGTCACATATATGAACTGAACTGACATAGATATATATGTCATTACATATATATATATATATATATAAATTCATAGATAAATTTCAAAGCAAATATAATCCATTAAGAGAAATTCCATTGGAAAAATTCCAGGGCAATGAAAGAATGGAGGTCGGGAGAAAAATGTAATGCTTGATTGGACTGATTATCTCTGGTGACTCCTACACTGAGGTTCATCAAGGTGAAAAGAACCCCCAGTGGAGCATGAAGACTATCTTTGTCTCTCAGTGGCTTGGCTCATTAGACTACATTAGAATTTCCACTAACTGCTCTGGAAAGATTGAGACAAGTTGACCCACAACTTGGAGCAGACTTCTGAGTTCTAAGTGCATGCACTGAGTTGTAAACTATGAGACAGGGATTGTGGCAATCTTGGACAGAAACCGGGTGGTAGTGTGAAAGGTCAAAGATGAAGCCAAAGTTGAAAATGCCAAACTGAAAGCTGTTTATATTAATCACATAGTGATTAATATAGGACAATAAATAGAAAGTATGACTAAATGCTAAAATTTTGCTGATGTGTGGGGCACCTAGCCCTCACTCAAACCTAGCGAGCAAGCTGAGTGAAAGCTCCCATCTGTCTTCCTACTGCTCAACACAGAGGGAGCTCTGAATTGGCCATCAGGAGATCTCAGGAAATAGGACTTCTAAAGAAAGAAAAATATGGACAAAGGTTTGAGGCGTAAGAAACCAAAATCGTGTTTTAACCTCGGTATTTCCAGCCTCTCTATCCCATTCTTTAACTATTTTAACTCTTTTAATGTTCACAATAGGAATACAAAGTAGATACTCATTTTAATGATGAAAGTAAATAAAACACAGAGATTAAAACTCTTGGTCAACACTACATGGCCAATTAATCCCTGGGAGACAGAAAGCTGGACAAGGAGAAATCGTGCATCTGATCTTCTTATGGCTGACATTTCCCACTTAGTGCAGAACATAATCAAAAGATTTACAGTTGCATGAGAAAAAAATTAACAAATCATCACATCCTTATTTTGCTTTATTTTTTATTTATTTTAAAGAGAGAAGGAAATGGGAAAGAAAAAGAACAGCAGCATACCAGCATCACAAACATAAACAAACCAAAGCAAGGATATTTAAAGTGATATAGGGTTTCATGACAAAATGATATGAATTAACAGTGGTTGTTATATTACATATTTTTATCTTCAACTATGTTGCTCAGATTACTGGATGTAAGAATGGAAGTTTGTTCAAACCATTAAAGATAATAAGAAAATGATTATTAGATAAAACATTAGAGATAATACAGAGTTTCACTAGACAAAAGGTAGGAATTTACCAATAGCTGTTCCACTGTAAATTGTTGCCTTCAAATCAGTTACTCTGATTAGCAGATATAAGCATGCAAAATTGGTCAGAACGTAAAAAATTTTAAGGGTTAACTGTTCCTTTCAACACACCATCAAACATCAGCAGTACAGTTATCATAGGTATATATGGGTTTTTTTGCCTACTTTCTTCCTTCCCTCATCCCAGTTGTTCCTTCCTTTGAACAATTTTTTCCCTTTCATATCATCTATTGTACATTTTGAGTTTTACTTATTCTTTCAGGTTCCTACACCAGGGAGACAATACAATGTTTACACATGTGGATCTGATTTATTTCACTTACGAGTATGGTCTCTAGTTGCATCCATTTAACTACCAAGGCATTGAATTTATCTTTTTTTATAGCTGACTAATACTTCATTGTATAAAAACACCACATTTTTAATCCTCAGTTGATGGACATTTGGTTTGTTTACAAGATTTAGCTATAACAAATTGTGCTGCTATACACATGGATGCACATATATCACTGTAGTACGATGTTTTTAATTCTTTTGGGAAAATACCCAGAACAGACATGGCTGGGTTAAGTGGGACTTCCAATACTAGTTTGGTGAAGAATCTCTGAACTGATTACCACAGTGGTTTCACCAATCTACACTCCCACCAGCAGTGCAGTAGGATTCCTTTTCCTCCCCAGCCTCTCCAGCATTTGTCACTGCTTGATTTTTTAATGATAGCCATTCTTTCTGGTGTGAGAATGTTTTAATTTGCATTTTTCACATGACTAATGATGCTGAACATTTTTTCCTGTATTTATTCACCATTAGTATTTCCTCATCTGAGAAGTGTGTATTCATCTCAGATGCTCATTTTTGGATTGTGTCTTTGAATTGGGGAGCCTAATTTTTTAAATTCTTTATATGTCCTAGATAGAAATCCTTTGTCTGAGGGGTAGTTGTCTAAATTTTTTTCCTAGTTCATGGGATTTCTTTTTACTCCATTGATGATTTCTTTTGATGTGCAAAACCTTTTCAATAAGGTAAGATCCCAGTTGCTGATTCTTTGAAGTATTTCCCACACAGTTTGGTTTTCATTAATGAACTCTCTGCCTACACCTATGTCTTCAAGATTTTTACTTTCTTTCTCTTCCAATAAATTTAGCATTTCTGTTTTAATATTTAGATCTTTGATCCATTTTGACTTTAGTTTAGTGCATGGTGAAAGATATGAGTCTAGTTTTAGTCTTCAGCATATAGAAAGACAGTTTTTCCAGCACCATTTTAAAAAGAGGTTTTCTTTCATCCAGCGGACATGTTTGGCCCCTTTGTCAAAGGTAAGGTGACTGAGTGTGTTTTTAGTTGTGTCTGTATCTTCTAATCTGTTTCACTGATCTTCAGGTCTATTTTGTGCCAGTACCATGCTGATTTTATCATAGTAGATTTGTAGTATAATTTCAAGTCAGGAATTGTGATGCTTCCTGCCTTTCTTTCGTTTCCTGGGATTGCTTTTGCTATTCTATGCCTCTTTTGGTTCCAGAGAAACTTTAGGAATGGTTTCTCTAGATCTGTGAGGTATACTAATGGAATTTTAATTGGGACTGCATTGAATCTGTGCAACAGTTTTGAGAGTGTGGCCGTTTTCACAATGCTAGCACTTCCTATCCATGAGCAAGGATTATCTTTCCATTTTCTGATATCCTCTTCAATCTCTTTTTTCAGAGCACTATAAAGTTCACCGTATAGATCTTTTGCTTCTTTTGTTGGACTGATTCATAAGTATTTCATCTTTTTAGATGCTATTGTGAAAGGTGTGATTTCCTTAATTTCTCTCTTAGTCTGTTAGTTGCTTGTTTACAGTAATGTTATTGATTTTTGAGTGTTAAATTTGTATCCAACTACACTAATGAATTTGGTCATTAAATCCATAAGGCTTTTGGTGGAGTTTTTGGGTTCTTCTATGTAGAGTATCATGTCATCTGTGAATAAAGATAATTTCACTTCTTCCTCCTATCCTTATTCCTTTTATTTCTCTCTCTTGTATAATTGCTCTAGCTAATATTTCCAGAACAATACTGAATAGGAGTAGTGATAGTGGACATCCTTATCTTGTTTCTGATGTTAAAGTGAAAGCTTTCAATTTTGACCATTAGTGTGATGTTAGCTATTGGTTAATCATAGATGGCTTTTATTAGCTTGAGTTAAATGACATCTATTCCTATTTCTGTAGGGTTTATATCATGAATGAGTATTGGACTTTAGCAAAGGCTTTTTCTGTATTGATGGAGATGATCATGTGATTTTTGTTTTTGGTTCTATTGACACGGTGTATTACATTAATTGATTTGCATATATTAAACCATCCCTGCATTCCTGGGATGAATCCCACTTGGTCATGGTGTATAATCTTCTTGATGATTTGTTATATTCTGTTTGCTAGTATTTTATTGAGAATATTTGCATCTATATTCATTAGAGAGATTGGCCTGTAGTTCTCCTCTTTGATTGGGTCTTTCTTTGGTTTTGGCATCAGGATAATACTTGCCTCTAGGAATGAGTTGGGGAGAATTCCTTGCCTTTCAATTCCATTAAAGAGTTTGAGAAGAATTGGTGTTAAATCTTCTCTAAAATTTTTGTAGAATTCAGCTGTGAATCCATCAGGACCTGGGCTTTTCTTCATTGGCAAGATTTTATTACATTCTCAGTTTCACTGGCTGATACTCAGTCATTCAGGGTTTTTATATTTTCTTCATTCAGTTTGATAAATCATGTGTATCTAGAAATCTGTCCATTCCTCTGTGTTTCCCATCATATGAGAGTAAAGATTTTCAAAGTAGGTATTGATGATCTTCTGAATTTCTACAGGAGCTGTAGTGATTTCATTCTTTATTGCATGTATTTCAGTTTTTTCTTTTTTTTCTTTTCTTTTTTTATATGGTTGGCTAGTGGTTTATTTGCTTTATTTATTATTTCAGTGAACTAACTCTTTGATTCATTAATTCTTTGTATCATTTTTTTAGTCTCCATTGAGTTAATTTCTGCCCTGAGCTTTATAGTTTCCTGTCTTCTTTGTGCTTTGTGTTTGATTTGCTCCTCTTTCTCTAAGAGCTGGAGGGGCAGCATAAGATTATTTCTGCTTGTTCTGTTTTCCTGAGGTGGGAATTCACTGCTATAAATTTCCCTGTGAGGACTGTTTTCACTGCATCCTACATATTCTTGTAAGTTGGATCTACATTTTTGTTTGATTGTAAACAGTGTTTAATTTTTACTTTGACTTCATCTGTGACGCATTGGTTGTTCAGGAGGATGTTATTTAATTTCTGTTTATGGAGTTTTTGTGATTTGTTTGGTCATTAATTTCCAATTTCATTGCACTATGGTCTAATAGTATACATGGGATAATTTCAATTCTCATGCATTGACTTAAACATGTTCCATGTGCTAGCATGTTGACTATTTTAGAGAATATCCTATGTGTAGCTGAGAGGAATGTGCATCCTGATGTTGTTAGATGCAACACTCTGTAAAGGCCCAGTAAGTCCTTATGTTCACAAGTTTGTCTAAGTTCTGTTATTTCTTTGCTGATTTGTCTAGTTGATCTATTTCTTTGTGACAATGATGTGTTAAAGTCCCCTGTTATGATTGTGTTGCTGCTTATTTCATTTTTCATGTCTGTTAAAATTTGTCTTATATAGTTGAGTGCTCCTGTATTTGATTCATAGATGTTTATGACTGTTTTCTCTTCCTCTTGAAGTTTTCCTCTCAGAAGTATATAGTAACCTTCTTTATCTCATTTGATTGTTCTTGGTTTGAAATTCACATTGCCTTCAAACAGAATAGCTACACCTGCTTTTTTCTGGGTTCCTGTCATGTGAAGTATTGTTTTCCATTCTTTAATTTTCAGTCTATGAATTTCCTTTGGAGTTAAATGTGTTTCTTGTATACAGTTGGATTTTGTTTCTTCATCCACTCCGCTAGTCTACTTCTCTTGGTTGGTGCATTGAGACCATTTACATGATGGTTATGACTGATATGTATTGGCTTATCTTTTTCATATTTTTTTCCTGCTGTTGGATACTCCTTTCTCCCTCTGTTTTATTTCTTTTTCTGCTTGGTGGTTCCTTTCTGTTGTTGTTCTTGAAGTTGTGGTCCATTTTTTCTCTTTCTCAAATATCTTTTAACACTGTTTGTAGGATTGGTTTGGCACTTAAGACTTTCTTCAGTTGTTCTTTATCATGAAAATATTTTATTTCTCCATTAGATTTCAAGGATAGTTTTGCAAGGTACATCAATCTGGGTTGGAAGCTGTTTTCTTTCAGTAACTGAAATACTTCACTCCAAGCTGTTCTTGCCTTGATGGTTTGTGTTGAGAAATCTGCCATGATTTTGATGGGCTTTCCTTTATAGGTGATCTATTTTCTTTTCTCTAACAGCTTTTAATAGTCTGATCATTTGTTGAGTTCCTGGGATCTTGACCACTATATGTCGGGGTATAGATTTATTTTGGTTATGATTAACTGGAGTTCTACATGCTTCACTTATCTGTATGTCTGATTCTTTTTCCATGCTTGGGAAATTTTCTTCTATTATTTCTGCAAATAGTCTTTCTATGTCATTTGTGTTGACACCTGCTGTTTCATTGATACTTATTAATCTGATACTGTTTTTCTTTCCTCCATCTTGCAGTGGTTGAATTGTTTCCTGGTTCCTTGTTGTTTTTAAGAGATCCCTCCTTTCACATTCATTAGTGGCAATAGACCTTCAAGGTCTAAAAGTCTATCTTCAGCTTCATTTGGGTGGTTTTGCCGGCTTTCAGTGGAAGTATTAATTTCCTGGATATCTGTTTGCATCTGTTTCATGCACTCTGGTTCTTTTCTATGTTGTTCCCTCAAGGCCTCCATGAGTTGTGTGCACTCCTCTATGTTCTTTTCAGTGCCATCTTTGGACGTGCTGAGCACTTCTTTCGTTATTGTTGTCATTTCTTTTTTTTTTTTTTTTAGCTGAGGCATATTTCTGATCTGATGTCTTCTGTGAACTGATGGAGTTGTTTCTTTACTTTAATTGCTATCATTTGAGAAATTTCAGGTATCTGACTTCCAGGCTATTCTGTGTTGATGTCTTCTGAACTTCTGTGTGGTGTGGAGGTCTGGGATTGCATTTTCCTCCTGTGTTTTGTCATTTTTGAAGATCTGGAGGTTCCCCGGAGTGCAGCTTCACTTTCCCACTTGTGTGTGAGTGGCAGGATGAGCGTCTGAATATCCCTAGTGCTCAGTGCAGTTCGTGTGCTGGTGAGTGGTGGCAAAGTGGGGACCCAGATGCTCCCCAAAATTTCTTGCATTCAGTTAGTTCCCACATGTTTGTGGCAGGGGCAGGGGAGGCTCAGTGGAGTTCCTGGAGCTCTGAGGTTCAGCCCAGATTCCTCAAATGTAGCAGGGAAGCAGACCGTGGTTACTGAGACTTCACATATTGCCCAGGACCAAGCCTGCTTCCCACACCCTCCAGGGAGAGATGAGACTGTAGACCCTGAGGCTGCTGATTCTTTCTGGATTTCAGCTGGGCCCCCAGGAGGGTGTGGGTTGTTCTGAGAGTGACCACTGAGGTCCCAGAAGTTGGCCAGGGCTCCATGTGCCTCACACACTAGTGGGGGAGTTGTGGGAGTGGCTCACCAGGGTTCCTAAGGACGTCCAGGGGTCACCAAGTTAGTACAGACACACTAGAAATTTGGGAAGTGGCCACCAAGGCCTCAGAGGCTCTCTGGGGTAACTCCTGCCTGGCACACTGATCAAGGAGTCACAATGGCAGCTCACCACTGTTCCTGAAGATGTCCAGGGCTAAGCCCAGCATCTGTAGACATACTATGGGTGTGGGCTGTAGCCACCAAGGCCCCAGAGGATGCCTGGGGCTCTGTCTGCCTCGAACACTGAGGCACAGCAGTGGCTCACCAGGGTCCTGAAGGTGTTCGAGGCTCAGCCTGGCCTCTTCACATCTTTAGTGTGTAGTCCTCACAGGTGCATTCAATATTAAAGATATTAGAATAATGCATGAAGTGATCTTAATCAATTCAGAAAGACTACAGTCATCTTCATTTGTATGTTGATAAATAGTGCTGATGCTGTAAAGTATTTGTCATTAACGAAATGATTTCTCCATTATAAGAACATGGCATGTTCGAGATAGAGGGGGAAACACAAATCTCTTCTGAGGTGATATATCCAGGAGTGAAACCGTGAACCATTGAAATTGCACACATCTTTTGCCACACTTCGTAATTTATTATCTGTCTTCTCTTCATTAGCTTGTAGGTGCCTTGAGAACAGGGGTGGTATTTTACTTTTGTTTTTCATTGGTATGTGTTTCAGTACATAATGCTGACATTTCTCATGTGAAGTTGGCTTGTGCAACTACCAGAGCTGTGAAAAGACACGGCTGCAGCACAGAATGACGGCATTCACCTTTGGGAACTGTGCATGTGTAGCATGCCCCAGTCCTTTCCTACCGTCCAGGCGGCCCTCCCCCCATGCTCTGCTCAGCTCCTGCTCCCTTCCCACCTAATTCTGCTCTGTCTTTGTGCCTCCCACTATCTGTCTTTCACTTTGCTCTTTATTTATAACTTGGGTTTCTCATACAGGAGGAACCATGTGATATTTAAGCATGTCTATCAGATTTCATGCATTTAGTACATGGTTTCAAGGTGCATCAATTTTCTGAGCACAATATTTATGGTTAGCTCTTTGCTTAAAATGTATGTGAAACCAGACGTGGTGGTGCACAGCCATAATCCCAGCACTCTGGAGGCTGAGGCAGGAGGAGTGAATGAGAGTTCAAGGCCCACCTGGACCACAGAGTGAGACCTCATGTTGAAAAACCAAAAATGAAAACTTATGTGAAATTCTTTTTATAGATAATTAATTGATATGTACGGATTTTTTCCTCTCAGGATTGATGTGGTTTGCCACATTTCTTGATAAGATTTAAGGTCCATTTAACTTTTACTTTTTAGTGTTTTATTAATGCATATTTGCATGCATAATGAAGACATTGCTCATTGGGGAGTTGGTCCATGTGCACCACAAAACATTTTAATTCTCTTTAATTCCTGTTCTCCTTTCTTCCCTCCCCTCTTCCTCCATCTCCTGGTCTCCTTCCCTTTTGCAAAAACCTACCTTATTTTTTCCTATTACCTATCTTTAATTTTTCCCTTTATTTATATTTTGATTTTCTCATATAAGAGAGTGTATGCAGTATTAAAGCTTCTACATATGATTTACTTTGCTCAGTATTATGGTCTCAAGATACATCCATTTTGGCCAGGAATGGTGGCTCATGCCTGTAATCCCAGCACTGTGGAGGCTGAGTCAGGAGGATTATCACCAGTGTGAGGCCATCTTGGGCTACATAGTGACTTCAAGGCTAGCCTAAACTACATAACAAAGCCCTGTTATGAGACAGAGGGAGAGAGAGAGAGAGACAGACAGACAGAGAGAGAGAGAGAGAGAAATACATCCATTTTCCTATCACATATCAAAACGATGTACCAAAGTGATTATTAAAATTTATATTTGCTCTTGATATGTAAAGTGTCAGCTACAGAGACTTATATAGAGCCTGATACCTCTGGAATGATATCAAAGGTTTTTATGCAATGTCTTAGTTTTTGGAGAAATGATTCTTCAGAGTCAATGTTTACTTCCCTTTGGAAAGACAGTTTTAAGCCTGCTGCTTGCCATTTGCTGAGATGAATTCCATTTCAAGAAGTAACAAATAACTATGAAAGAGGCCCCAGGACCGTACTGGGTGATTTGAAAGGTGCACTTAAGCCGGAAGGTTAGTTCTCAACAGAACTTTGTGTTCCCATGAAAACAGCAGAGCAGTCACAGCACAGAGAGAGCAGCAGTGTGCTGAGTGGTATTGCTTGGACTCTGCCCATCCCTATGGCCTTAATCACCTGTATAACCTGGATCCATATCCATGGTGGGAGACTAGAACTTTCACAAATGACAGAGAAGGGTAAAGCTGGGACATGTACTCAGCTTCCAGCTACTGCTTCCCATGGAGGACTGCATTTCTCTGTGGACAGCCTCACCTGCAGTCCAAAGCCACTTCCTCTCAGCTCCTCTATGGTCTGGGTTAGGGCCCCTCCCTGGCCTCAAAGCAGGAAGGTGTAACAGCTTTTGGGGTGACATCCTCCAAGCTGGTTGTAAATCTATCTGCACCTTTTAAAATGGTGCAAGATTTCCTCAAATTGAACAAATATTTCCTGCCCATGTGCTGACTAATGTGGAAAGTGCGATCATAGTGGTCCAGAGGAAAACAGAAGCTCAGGATGAGATTCAGGATGGTTTTCTTCACCTCAGGAAGAATAACAAGATTCTGCAATGCAACTCTAAAGTACTTCACACTTTTATGATTAGCAAGTGCTTTTGCCCAAATTACCAGAGATGTTTCAAGAAAAGAAATATTCACCCTGGTGTTTCCCATTTTAATTGTAATGCTAAGGAACATCAGTAATGGGTCATTGACTTGGCCTGCTGCCTTGCAGCTGTTCTACTTTGCTTTTGATCTCTCCAGTCTCATCTCATGTACACTAGCTCTTTACTGGGGCAATTCTGATCAATAATCTATCAATTTACGGAATTATAAAGTGGGCATATCCAAATGTCTGTAAGCCAGGCACAGTGCAATAGTTAAAGTTTATGCTACATATTGAATAATAGCAACTACAACGTCAAGTGATACTTCTTGAACTTAAAACACCTTATTTGGAAAGTGTCCTTATGCTGATGTAGTTAACTATCTTGAGATGAAGAGATGACCCTCGATTACCTCAGTGATCCTAAACACTATGAAAGTTGTTCTAATAAGATAGAGCCATGTGCGGGACACGATAGCACTCACCTACCTGTGATAGTGTCACTCAGGTGGATGAAGCAGGAGGAGTTCCATGAGTCTGGGGCCAGCTGGATGGCATATCGAAACCCTATCTTACACAAAACAAAGAAAAAAAAAAAGGCAGAGGAAGATTTTGCACAGAATAGAAATAGAGATTAGAAGGATGTGGCTACCAGCTCAGGAAAGCTGGGTGGCATCAGAAGTAAAAGATTTTCCCCTACAGCTTCCAGAGAGTATTCACTTTATCATATCTAATTCAAAATGGCAAGTTGTGGAAGAGTCAACTTCCATGATCAGTCCCCATGTATAAAATCATTTAGTATAGCAGGCACAGAACTCTAACATATCCATGCTATGTGGTAGGCGTTGCTCCGTGCATAAGCAGCACACAAAACCTCTTGAGGTATGAAAAACACCTAGGACATTTTGGGACCTAACACAGGCAGTGAGAGGGTAAGCATGCTGCATGGAGTCACAGTGCTGACCGGCAGCAGAGCTGGGCTGGACTCAGGGAGTCTGAGCCCAGAGCATACTGCATTTTGCAATAAAGGCTGGAGAAAAAGCTTATTTTTCTTCACCATCAAAGTCAAATGGCAGAATAAGCCCCATCTTGCACGTTGAGAGCAGTATTCCCATCACACAAGTGGCTTTGTCCAGCTACTCCCTATGTATAAAGCGAGGAGGGGTGAGCTCTGGACTTCAGACTGGCTTTTCCTTGTCCTGTTCTTGTATTTCTCTCTCAGGACATACCGGAATCCCACTGGCATCTGTCCTCTCATACGTTTTTAGATATCAGCCTTTTGAATGTTTGCTGCTTGCATTTATCTTATTGCTTACTTCAGCTGGTCAGGGCTTTCTCAGTGGACGGTATTCCATCCTTTTATACTATAGCCAGGCAGAATTTTTTTAATAGCAAAAGCTGTCCTTACCGAGCATAGAAATTCTTCTAATTTTTCACAAAAGATAATAAATCATTACAAGTATTTTAATAAGCAGACACAAATATGCTTTGAAGAATGCCATAAAATTTTCTATTTAAAAAGATCCAAAGAAGAAAATGGCATCACTGTGCATTGACTTCAGGAGGGTGGACGCGATGAGACTTGGTGAAAAGTCGGACAGAAAGCTGCTCACCATGTGCACTCCTGCAGCCCCGGGGCCTCCCAGCCCTCGACTTCCACGCGTTAGACCAGTGTGTGACAGAGAACTGAATGACCATTAGGCATTTTGTTTTATTTACTTTTTATTCTTTTGGTAAAGTAGAGAAAAATGAATGTTTAAAATGGGGAGAAAAGGAAAGACAGTCCTTTTTCTGGGGTATTCTTATAGCGTCACTGATGGAGTTATCCTCTTTCAAATTGTGATGTAGTTTGGCCAAGCAAGAGGCAAAGTTTTTTGAATTAAATATTTTGAAATCCCATTTAATTTTAGCTAAACTCTGAGAGTTTTATCAGGTGAAAAAAATCTCGCTTCTTTGTAAGCAGATTAGACTTTCTACTTGATAATATCTTTTTTATATTACCATTTGTCAGTGCCTGAATATCTTCACATGTCATTTTTTGACAAAGCTTTTTTCTTTTACTAATGTTAAAGTATGTGGACTTAAACACTTTTGACAAATATAGTGAAAAATTAAGAGCTGATGTAGATATTTTAAATGACATTGCTCTCATTAACTTTCTTTTAGTAGTATCTGACACTGTTACAGCATTCACTAAATTATCTACATCTAATATCATTAATAACTTCACTAAAGAAATGTTCAGGGCAAGCTGACTACAGATTTAGAATTGCTGCAAAGCAGCACAACACTTCAAAATACTTAGAATTGAGAACAAGGCATGCCTGGTCTCTATGAACAGTGTGAGTCCTTGCCTCCTGAGTGGGTGCAGTTGGAAGGTGACCGACCTGCTTTTGGAAAGCAGTCATCTCCTTTCTCGTAGGGTGTAACATGGCTGCCCTGCCTACAGACAGCGAATGTGACCAAAAATGCTAATACAGACTGAACTTTTGGGAAGGAGTTTTATTTTTCCTGTAGGATACAGATATGAACATTGTCTTTAGATTTCTGTATACATTACTTGCAATACTAGGCTTATATCATATATTTTCTTTACTCTTGAAATCTGGCAAAATACAATTTAAAATTCTTTTTATTATGACTGAGTTTTTTGTTTCTAATTTAGAATAAGTACCCATGTTAATCTTGTAAATCATTGTAATGAAATATTTTATTTACTTATTTATTATACATTATTTATTGGCTATTACATCTATGACCTTGGGGTTTTTTTTTAATTTTGAAAAGGGTGTTACTGTGTATTTCAGGCTGGCCTTGAACACATTCTGTAGCCCAGTAGGGCCTTGAACTCAAGGCAATCCTCCTGACTCAGCCTCTCAAGTGCTGGGATCACAGGCATGCACCATAGCTGGCTGATACTGTACTTTCTAACATTCAGTGTTTTAGCATTTAACACTATACTTGTTCTACCCAGAAAATATAACAGTAAGCCAGAGACATCCCTCTGTTAGCTGACAATCTTTGTTGCGAGAAACAGAAAGGGCATATTTAATAATAAGAAACCCTGCTCTGGGTGCTAGATAAAAGGCAGTTGAGAGTGGCACAGGGGAGGCGGTGATTAGAGGCCAGATGCAGCCCTCTGGATGTGTGGGCACCAGCCCCTACATCAGTTCCTTGAGGCCTAGCACAAGGCCAGGAATCAGTGTAAATGCTTTGCGTGTTGTGTACGGCATTTTCTAAGTAGCAAGAGTCCACTGTAGAACCAGACTGAACCTCTTCTCTCTCCTGATGGTTTGCTATACCTTTATGTTTCTATCCTAGTGTATCTTTCATATCTAAGTTTAAACCAGTGGAAGATTAATCTTACTTAAATTTACAATAGTGAGTAGTGAAATACATTTATATTTACATGTAAATACTACAAATAACAGGACATGATCCAGGTGACTACTCCATCCAGGACTCTTCAGGAAGCACTGGTAACATCCAAACAACTGGCTTGTCTGTACTGAAATGAGGAGAAATGAACTCTGACTCCAAGAATCTTAATTAGGACATGGTTCATCCTGTGTAACTTCAATATTTAACAGTCTGAGGACAAGGAACTAAAGTAGGAGATCTCCTGGGATCCTTCTTGTGCTGGCATCCTTTTCTTCTGTAACCTAAGTAAAGCCCTTCAAGGACCTTTGGCACCAGGTATGTTCGTGCTGAGCCCCCTGGGCCTATTTTGAGCACTAAACATGCAGTGCAGGTGCTAATCTTCTTAAGTGCCTAATTTACTCTCAGGCAGGGACTTGAAATCACAGAAGAACAAATCTTGGATTAAAACCTTCTACGTTTATTCTCATAATGGAATGAGAATGTGTAGAGGAAAAAAGTGAAAAGGAATCTGTTCAAAAGAATAGACATACAAGGAGAAAACTGTACAGGAAAAATCATACACGTTTTGAAGGTATTTTTAGTTTTTAGAAATTTTAAAAGTAGTAATGAGACAGTAAATATATATTGGGTTAGAAGTAAAAAAGAATGAATTTTTTAAAAAATTGCGTTTACTTTCAGAGTTATTTTGCACAAAGAACTTATTTCAGAGAAAGAAGTTTAAGAAAAGAAAAAGCAAATCTTTGCACAACCCATGTATAGGGTTTTCAGAAGAGCATCTTGACATAAAGAATAAAAATTGAATGTCAGATCATAAATTTGAGAAGCCATCATGTATGGAATAGGCCTGTTTTAGCAATGACTTGTTTGACAACCAGGAGAAATAAAATAGACTTGAACTGGAGGACTCACAGAGAAAAACAGTATTTAGAGCTAGAAGCACTATGGATTTGAACCCACTGGAGGTGTGAAATGTGATCACTAGATCATTAGATGGAAAATAAGAGTATTTTTGTTTTGACTATAGATTTATTCCAAATGCCTTCATTTGTGATGTATAAAAATCAATAGCATGAACTCTAGATGGTTAAAATACATAAATATATTTTTGTGCAAGACACATTAGGAAAAAGCAAATTCAAAATTCTGAATGAAAACAATCTATTAGAATAATATGTTCTATATTAATCAAGGGAAAGATAAGAATAAAAGGAACTGTAACATACAAAGATTTTAAAGTTAATAGTAAGGATTAAAGATTAAAATTCTTATTTCACTATTTAAATACTTTCAATATTTAAATTTAGATTATGAAATTTGTTCACTAGCTGATGGACATAAGATATGAATGCTCTGACTTCTTAGGAAAAAAGTAACATAGGTTCTCTAAAACACTTCAGAGTTTAACTCGCAAGAAAAATGAATTATTCTCTCATTGAAGTTTATGATTCATCAAGAAAGAAGAAAGAGGGCAGGTATTACTTTTCGTGGTGAAGCACACAGTTTAGTGGGCAGAGAACAGCATTTAATATAGCAAAAGCATTCGTAGCTGCTGAAGAAATGATACACACTATGAAACACGACTGCACCTGCTCCTAGAGTCTGGATGCAAGCGGAAACAGGTATAGATGTGGGGATGGAGAGGAAGGAGAAATGGAGGACAAAGTGTGGTTTGAGCAGTGATCTTAATAAAGCGAGGTCTCTGGCAAGGGGCCACCCTTCTACAGACTCTTCAAGCAGAGGGAACCGTTAGGACTAGTTTTTTAGGCACTGTTTGGTGGTATTAGAGAATAAGAGGCTTTGGGTAGAGTAAAGGAGACAACAGGATGATTTAGTAATTTAATAGAGGTATGCACATGCCAGCAGGGTCAGACCTTGCCAAAGATTCAGGGTCTTTGCCTTTCATTCTGCCAGACGTTGGTTCATTGCTTGGTTTGGGGACAAGATTTGTCCCACATTCTGCAGGATCACTGTAGCCTCCATTTTAAAAACAAACGAGGGACAGAACTCGAATCCATAGCAATTATTGTAGCAATCTAGATGTGAAATGAGTTTGAAAGTGTGATTATTTAGGACTTAAAAGAGAACAACTAAAGTTAGCAAATTTATAATGGAAGATCAAAAGATAGAAGATTGAGGGAACGAGGTGGGAGAAGGACTAGTGTGGGAAGGTTGGAGTGTGATCAACAGAGATTGGGAAGACTGGTAGAACAGGTTTGCAGGTAAACTTAGGAGTTAAATTCTGAATTTCTTGAGTTTGTGATATTTATTTCATACACAAGCTAGAAATATAAATTAGTAAATTATTAGGCTGAAAGTGTAACTCAGTAGTAGAACATTTGTTTATCATGAGCAAGGCCTTGCACTCAATCCTGAACACCAAAAACAAATATATAAATTAGAAAACTGTGTTTTTGTCATATTTTAAAAAACAGAACTAAATGAGATCACCAAGATCTCACATGTATCACAAATATCACAATATCACAAACTCGAGAAATTCAAAATTTAACTCCAGATTTTCTCTTCCACGGCTGTTCCACCGCTGTTGGATGAGTAGGGAAGATGTGAATTCACACAGAACTAACATAGCATGGTGGTGGGGAAAAGAGAAGGAATCAAAAGAGGAGAAATCAGCTGCAAAATGCCTTAAGACAGTATTGTGAAAATTATCTCAAGATTGGCAGGGGGGCACTATGCACATGGAGGATTTGAACCTGGTCAGGTGGGCTGAAGAGAGAATAGCTGAACTCAGCAAGTCCACTGTGCAGATTCTGAAATGGGGAAAGTATTTACTTTTTAAAAAGAGGGTGTTTATTTAACTATTATAACTAGTTATCTATTAGAATGATAGGAGAGTTTTAAAAATGTATTGCAATTAGAAGACACAAAGGAAACTTTCTAGAGGCGTGTCTTTGGGAACATGAGAACAGACAGGATCCAGGACACAGTATAAAGGACGCCAAGTGTCAGGAGGACGGTGGAGAGTGCTCGCAGAGGCTGCAAGTGTGCTGCAAGAGGGAGTTTCTCTCATAGCACTTCACTGCAGCTGGTAAAGTAGCAAAGGAAAGTGTCAGCAACATTATAGGGAGGGAGAAAATATTAAGAGAGCCATTCTGTCTACAGAAATGAAACATAAACAGGCAATGTAGTTTTGCTTAAGAACTCAAAATTGTGAATAGTATAAAATAAAAATTAATTGTCCAAAATAAACATTCCACGTAAAAGACATTAATACACTTACAGAAGCAGTGACATCCAGAAGATAAAGTGGACAATGGAAATATGAATGTTTAAAAACAGTATGAACTCATGACAGTACCTACATGTAGACTCAAGACAAGCTCTATTTTCCAAGTAGAAATTATTAGTTATAGTCCACAAAAAATAATTTTGCTTCTAAGGGGTTACTTGTGATGAAAGATTAAATCTGGTTATCCACAGACCCCTCTCTGTGATTATTAACTAATCCACCACTGTTAGATGAGCAGGGAAGCCAAGGTACTAGGGGAAAGGGGATATTGGTAAGTCTTGAACCTGTTAATTTTCTCTATCAATAGACTGTCGAAGTCTATTTAAAATTGTCCTTCTCTTTCAAGTAACTAAATTGGAGAAACACATTTTTCCAAATTCCAAGCTCTCAATTTTTAAGCTTTATAATGATACAAATTCATGCCTTATGTTTTGTGATAGGAGTGCTCTGGAGGCATCAGGTGGACTGTGCACCATGGGGATTCCAGGCAGAGCCCAGCATGTGGCCAGGAGCAGTGGAAGCTGCATCTCACGCCTGGCTCCACCCTCTGCGCACGCAGCACCCTCGGAAGGTGTCAGTCTGGGGAAACCATGCAGCTGTTAGGGTTATCTCAAAGGATGTTCCCAAAATCCTCCTGCTGTTTTTCTTTTGTAATTATTTTTTTAAGGGATGCATCTGAAGGTTTTAAGTTCTACCCTTTGCCAAAACTGCAGCCATTCTTGGGTGGCACCCAGCTTTGCTCAGCTGTGGTCTTTGCTGCCTGCACCTCGAATAAGACAGCTCTGCAGGAGCCACAGAGCCTTGGGAGGTCAAGGCAGGGAAGGGGCAGCCCAACTGAGCAGAGCACGACAGCCCCAGGCGGAAGGAACTCTGAGCGCAGCACTGAAGGGAGAGGGGTACAGGTGAAGCAACTGAGCAGAAAGATCAGACCCAGCTGGATAACTGCAGAATTTGAGCTGGGTGATTGCAGAGTGTCCACATGCGTGACAGGAGGAAAGGTGGACAAAAGCTGATGATGTGAATCGTTGTCTTGTGGAATGTGAGAGTTACTGTAGAAATATATTTCAGGTAGGAGTGAGTCTCACAGGATATATATATATATATATATATAATATTTATATATGATATATATTATATTTTCTATGATCCAGGGGCAGATAAATAATATTTTTCTTATTTTACATTGATTCACTGCATAAAAATCTACCTACCAAATGCTCATAGCTGTTTTGCTGTAAGAATATCTTCAGTGTTCCTGTGCTATGCCTTACTATTGCTTTACCACACTGAATGCACAAAAATAGGTCGGATCAGAAAGTTGAAAAATGAGCATCACAGGTGATGAGGATATGAATTTCATACCTTCTGCTCAAGACACATGGTCCAGAATTGTGATGCTACCTTTTGATATTAAAAAATAGTATTAATGCCTGAAACAACTCTGGCTGCACTGTGAACTCCTCACTGATCTACACCTGTGATTTGCTTGGTAACATTACTGAAGGTAAACCAAAACCTTGGTGAACATTATCAGAAATTACTTCAGCTTAGAGAGAGTAAATGTGATTATTTATTGCATATGGCAGTTATTTATGAACCAAAAAGATGTGATAAAGTGGTGTGCTATGCAATGCAGCAGGCCCTGTCAATATTTAAATATTTTAGATGAATTCAATATATGAGTATTTATCTTTGGGTATTCAAAAGAATATGTGCTATTCTCACTTTATTGTGTCTTATTTTATTATGCCAATTGAAATTTATGAAGGGCACTTTTTCCCTTCATATTAATTAGCAAGGAATTGAAATTAGAAAATTAAAAATTAGAAAAATACAATAATGGAAATATATCTAAAAGCCAAATATTACATACAAAATACTTTTTAAAGAATATTGAAACTTCAATGTAAATAAGTCACCCTTTTGTTAATCTTCTCTCCTATTTAATGTTCTTACTACAATAAGAATCCTGGTGGTATACTCACAAATGAAGAACCTAAGTAACACAGTTACGTCTGTTTGTTAATCACACAGGAGGGGTTGGGGCTAAAGTGCAGGCTTGCGCAGCTCAGGACACCTGGGAAGTGTCAAAGTGTGACACCGCACAGCTCCTCAGACTCCCAGTTCTCTGATGGAGGCAGCAAAACAAACAGAAGCTGACAGTCTACAAAGCAAACCTGAGTAGCTCAGCAACTGCAGCCTGCAGAAGAGCACTGCCAGGCCACCGGAGAGATCAGAGACAAATTGGACTGGAATGGCCTTCAGAGCCTCCCCGGGTGTGCACAGGCGGCCTTCCTGGATCCTGGGCAGGAAGGGTGGAGTGACTGGCGCAGAGAATGTGAGACACAGGAGAGGGTGTGGAAAGATCGGGTGACGGGCATGGGTGGAGAGGACCTGGGTAGAAACAGTGGGTCAAACCGCAGTACCTAAGGGAAGCCCTTCCGCAACGTGCTTCCTGCCAAGGTTGACCCTGGTGGGTGGAGGTGAGCACCGGACAGCCCAGATACAAACCTCTGTCCATGAAGTCATAAGGCAAAGCCCTGCCGTACCTTCCCGCTGTACCTCCCCGCCGTGCCTCCCTGCCGTGCCTCCCCGCGGTACCTCCTGAGAAGGCGGGTGATCGTGGAGCGGTAGACGGCCGGGGAGACTGGCGATCTTCAGTAAACACAGAGCTTTCTCTTTGATCTCTGCTTCTGAGTTTACAGTATATTGTTTTCTCCCTTATTGCTTTACCTCTAACAATGTTTACTTCATTTTGCTACAGTTTTCCCAGGCTGACTCTGCCCATCTCAGGTTTTTATTCTCAGATTGTAGGCTGCAGGGCAAAGACGATCAACTTTTCATTTTCCACAGTGTTCAGTGCACTATTGCCTGGTGACAAACGAAAATAACAGAAACTGAAGTAAATCATGAAAACTGAATTTCACTTTCCAAGGATCCAGAGATGACTACTGCATATTACTGCAAAAGTAAAAAATTATTTAATTCATTAGTTTTATTGTAAGTATCTTCTATTTACTGTAAAATGGAAAGATTTATTATTGGAACACATATGGCACACTTGACAAAGAAAAGTATGAACTGTGTCAGAAAGCACCGGGGGCAGATCCTCTCACTGAGTTTGGGTGTGAACTGTGTCAGAAAGTGCCGGGGTAGATCCTCTCACTGAGTTTGGGTGTGAACTGTGTCAGAAAGTGCCGGGGCAGATCCTCTCACTGAGTTTGGGTGTGAACTGTGTCAGAAAGTGCCAGGGCAGATCCTCTCACTGAGTTTGGGTGTGAACTGTGTCAGAAAGCACCGGGGCAGATCCTCTCACTGAGTTTGGGTATGAAAAAGCACTAGGGGCAGATCCTCTCACTGAGTTTGGGTGTGAACTGTGTCAGAAGGTGCCGGGGCAGATCCTCTCACTGAGTTTGGGTGTGAAAAAGCACCGGGGCAGATCCTGTCACTGAATTTGGGTGCCACACACACCCAGAGGGGTGGAAAGCTAAAGCCAGAAGAAAGACTTCCGTGCACAATGGCTCGAGTTGTGTGGGTTTATAGTTTGTCATTCTTCCTACTCCTAGTACCCTGCACATATGCAGCAGCTATTCATGGCAGAGGATAGATTTAAACACAGTGTACTTTGCCACGCAGAATATGCTGCTACTTTTATGATTCCATAATGCACTGTGCCCCCAAACTGCAAGTGTTGTCACATTAAGGCACTTGTCGCGTGGGTTTGCTGAAACAATAGCTTTCACCAGAATTCGTTCTTTCTGCAAATGATAGCCTTTTAGGAGTTCACACAAATGGATTTATTAGCTTTCACACAGAATAAACAACCAAGAGCTCACTATGCAGATCGGCCCCAGAAGCTGTTTTGAGGATATATTTCCAGCTTTTATGGCAGCATCCTTTACTTTTATGTTCTCCCCTCTCTCACATTGATAAATTGAGTTTTGTTTAAAAATACAAGAAAATGTAACAGAACAAAGCAAGACAATTTCTTATGTTTTTTTTTTTAAACCACACTCTCAGTGTAGTTTTAATGAACACAAACTTTTACTGGAGCAGAAGTTTTCATGGTAATGTTGCTAGAAATAGGGATTCAACAGGGATGGATTAAGGCATTTTAGGAATTGCTGACAAACATGAATTTTTAAAAACATTTTCAGTCAAATTTTATTTTGAAAAAAGCAGCAGATCAACATTACAACTCAAGAATCTAAGCATGAACTTGATAGCGAAGTACATCTGAGTATGGAGTGAAAAGGTTTCCAAAACCCATCAATGCATTATCTCCGATACCCAAATAATTAAACACCTCTGTGAGCCTTTTGATAAGTGGAATCATATACAACTGAAATTTATTGCTAGGAAAATAAATTTGTAATCCAGTAGCATCAATCTTGGGTATTAAGTATAATCTGTTGAATAGGTTAAGAAGTTGATATGGCAAGAAATTTTTGAGGTGTGTGTGTGTGTGTGTGTGTGTGTGTATGTGTGTGTGTGACAGAGAAAGAGAGAGAGAGAGAGAGACAGAAAGACAGAGAGAGAGAGAGAGAGAAAGAGAGAGAGAGAGAGAGAGAGAGAGAGAGAGAGAGAGAGAGAGAGAGAGAGAGAGAGACTGTGACTATAGGCCAGTTGACCCAAGAGCAAATGAAATATCTAACTTGTTCAGTTGAGACTAGACACATCATGTTAACTCCTCATTTTGGAAGGCCATTAGAAATTAACAATTCCAACAGCCCACAAACCAAATAAAAATGTAGAAAATAAATCTATGTTCAAAGATCTTTTTATTTTCAGCTCATTTTCAGTACTCCAAGAAAAATAAAAACATCCACGACTATCACAGATGAAAACAAAATGTTGTTGGACTCAGTTATTTTTCCCCAGTGAGGTATAAAATCTATATGGAAATGTGATACTATACTATAACAAATTGTACTTATAGTTCTATTGTAATTTTCTTGAAACCCTGTTTAATATATTTTAAAAATTGTTGTAAAAATGTTTTCATGATTGTGAATCTGGTTCCACTTCGTTTTTGTCTGTTTGTATATCAGTAGTGAATATACTGGCTACCAGTTCTAATCAGGAGAAAGATCTTGGAACTGTCTTCATTGTGAGAGCACAACCAGCAGAAATCACTGGTGTGCAGCAAACCGCAGAGGAACAGTGCTTCAGAAAGTTCGCTATGTCTTGTTGTCCAAGTGTTCCTTCCTATGACTCTCAATGAAGGGCCTTTTCAGTCTTGTGAACATCAGTGTGCACAATCTCACTACTACGCAGTTTCACATCCTGGGACATGAAGGCTGGTTCACAGCTACAGAAAAGCTAGAGGAGTCTGACTTTTAATGGCTGATAAACCTGCATCCTGCAGAGGAGGAAAGCACTTTTCCTTTTTTGCTACTTAAAAATGTGGCAGAAATATATGCTGAGGTAGCCCAGACAACTCTTTTTTGTTTCTGTTTTCTTTGTAAATTTGGTCTCAGAACATTTCTGGAAGAGTGATGTTTTGAAGAAGCCACTGCAGGGACGCATTGCAGTCTCTAATGCTGGGCACCTGGCTGTCCTCTTCTATGGCTTTATCCAGCCACTGATTACCATTCACGTGCTGCAGAGTTAATTTCACTGGGTCATTCTCCCAGAGTTGGTTGCCTTTTAGGAGGTGGCATTTGAGTATGATAACTGGGCCATTAAGTTTGGAAGTGTCCAAGCAGAGGTTGTCTGTTCTAATTTATTTGTTGACAGTGTAAGAGAAAACCTGATTACTTCCTGCTCCACGGCAATGTGATCACCTCCCACACTACAGTACTGTGACCACCTCCCACACCACTGCAAAGTGATCACCTCCTCAGAGAACTGAGACCCACACAGAACCAGACCAGACCTTCTGATACGAGACAAGTTTTTATTGGGCAGGAAGCAGAGGTTGCCTAGCTGACCAAGGCAGCCCTGAGCTGAGCAAAGCATGGAGCTTTCAACTCTTTTTCAGGGTGGGTGTCCACAGGCCAGAACGGCCTGAGTGGGATAAGGGGACTGTCCATGGGCCAGAACAGTCTGAGTGGGGGTGGCACATTCATGGGCCAAAGCAACCTGAGTGAGGTGAGTTGTTTGTCAGAGTCCTGCCAAAGCAGATAAGGGCAGGGTTGGCTTTTGTGGCCCAGGGGAACTGAGTGGAACAGGTGAGGAGGGAAAAGTACTGCGAGCTTGATATTAAACTTGGGGGGAGGGACTGGCAGCCTTGTCACTTATCACCTCCTGCAACGCAGCAGTGGAAATTCCAGCTTTTCATTCTCTTTGTAGCCATGTTGTCTAGACACTGATTTGCTCCCACACTTCCCATCTCTCCCAGTGAGAAATAATGATGTGGAATTTGAGAATCAGGGTAAATACTCTCTAGATACCAAGAGAAAGGTTTGCATTGTAGTTTGTGTCTCAGACCAAGTCTCGATGATACAGCTCCATAATCAACCTTTGTAACACCTGGGGAAATTACACAGCAGAAATCCCTGAGTTCACCCATCTACACTTCTGCAAGGCATCTGTTATTTTCACTGATGATCTGCCCTGGGCCTTCTGAAAATGTGTAAGATGTCACTTTCCAAAACACATGTACATGTGAGCATGCAAAAATTTCCAAATTCCTCCACACTGCCAGATCCTAAAGGAAATTTCTAGATTTTCTCCTCCCCAAATATCCATTCCAGAATCATAGGTTCCAATTTCCTGAAAGTAATCTCTGTCTATTGAAAAAAGACCCCCTGCCATTGTAGGTGTTCTGGAAGGAAGAGTTCAATCACCTTCCCCTCTGTCCATTTCTCTTTGGGGAACAGAATACCAGCGAAAATTGAGTTTCCAATTAAATCCACCATAAGTCGTATCAGAGCCTGCCATCCACTCAAAAGTATCATCACTGATCACATCAATGACAGCGCATATTGCTGTTCTCCTGTCATGTTTGATCCTGGTCACGAACGTGAATTTAAGTGTCACTTAGGATACGAAGCCTCCATGAAGCTCCCTCTTCCCACCAGGTGTTTTGCTTACTTGTTTTTTCTTTTGAGGGTGGTGGTTGATGTTTTTCAGAAATATACCAGCATAAAAACATTTTATATTTTAAGAGCCCATTGTTTCATGAATTAAAAAATAGTTAAGTTTCATGAACAAAAATTCTTTTACAATATAGAGAAAGCCTTCATAAGAAGACAGAAGAGGGGTAAATGAAGAGTAAGGAATAAAGAAATGAGAAGAGGCTTCTAGGATCACAGTGACTGACACTCAGATGGAAAAGGAGAGGCTTATCGACTCAACCACAGTTATATTTCACCTGTGACAGCAGCCAGGTGCTGCAGTCTGGAAGCATCACATGGCAATGTTACTTCTGTAAGTGGATTCCACTTTTTTCACATTTTTTTATTTTTGGAGAAAGAACTAGGATTCAGGAAACTCAATACATGGATGTTTCCTTCCACATGGCGTCTGTCCTGTTGTGACTTGACTATAGACAGACAATCTGTGACAAGATTGAAGGAATAGGTCTAGCATTTAAGTTTTCTTGCAATATCATTCAGCAAGTGAAGATAACTGTTTTACAGGTATTTTAGTTAACAAAGTATTTTACTTAACTCAGTACATTGACTTTGCTATGGTTAGAATCAGATTACCAAAACTGAGGTGCTGTGATGCCTTTCCTCCAATCTCTAGTCTACTATCACAATCCAGGGTTCCAGCAATGCCTGCTCCCCACTAGATCCCCAGTCCTTCCATTGTCAGCAACCTCAAGTGAGTAGGATCAGAACAGAAGACAAGAAAAATTAAAAACTGACTGTAATGTGTGAGATCTGAATCCAGTCTCACAGAATCAAGAAGATTTCTCCACAGTGACTTTACTTAATCTGCAGTGGTTCTCTGCAATCACCAGCAAAACTACACTGGCATCAACATCTGCTTTCAAGCTGCTTTTGAGGGCATGGGGAAGCAGAAATGAAGTGCAAGGCGAGGCAGAGAACATTTCCATTCATCCTTCTACCCGAGGATCTGTTCTCTAGTGTGAACCAGTGATTCATATGCTCATGCCCCTGAATCAGTAAACTGAGTGCAGGGGGAAACTGTCTGTGTGACACATTTGTACTTCCCACAGTTTGGAGCAACTTCTTCTACTTTGTATTTCCATATGAAATTACACATATGTATGTATATATACATGTGTGTTTGTGCATGCTATGGGATATATCAGTTTTCTGTTGCATATTTTCTCAGGCTTTATATACATACAGTGGAAAAATAGTTATTCCTACTAGAACACATTATGCATTTTATTCTTATTACCTCAGACAACTTCAGAATAACCCTTTCTGTGAGCTCCTCAAATCTCTATTTTACAAATTAGGCAACAAAGATACTGGGAATTAGCATGATTTACTGAAACTTCTGAAAGGAGCACCCACCGACAGAGCCGGTCCCATGAAGTATGGTGAGGTGTGAGGAGTGAAGGTTCAGCCAGGCTGGGACTAAACTTGAAGATCACATGATGTGTGGGATCTCCACTACATTGTGAGCACACGTGTGTGTGTGTATGTGTGTGTGTGTGTGTGTGTGTGTGTGTGTGTGTGAGCTCATGTGGACACCGTACACACACACACACAGACACACATACCTTACAGTGTTTCTGTGAGTTATTGTGCTGGGTAATACCTAATTTTCTTTTGAGTCTTAAACATATTTCAATTTTTAAAAGAGAGGTGAAGGAGAAGAACAAGGAGTTAATGAGATAATGCAAGTATTAGCATAATTTTGTTTGAAATTTGGAAGATTCTGAGCAAAGGACAGCTAGTTCAGGATGCAGCAGCCCAAGGACCATGTGGGTGTGAGCATAGGGCTATTCCTGGGTTCAGAGTTCTGTGGACTCCAGAGATTCTTTCCAGATTCTTGGTGTCCTGAACAAAGAACTGGACAATTGATGTGAAAAAGTACTGAAATTTTGAGAAAAGTCACAGTGGCCCACAGGTTAGCGGCAGACAGCTTGTGTTTCTCTGGTTTTTCTAGCTGACTTCTGATCTAGGCCATCCTATCAAAAGCCTGCTTGATTTCATCCCAGGAGAACTGAAGATAGCACTTTCTGATGGTCCCAGGTGCAGGGCGTGGCAACCGCTTTCTGTGCATGTGTTCTGGATCTCTGTGACTGACAGATCATGCCCATTTGCCCAGTCAGTGAACTGCCCTGTAGTCTGCTGCGTCAACCATGCTGTCTAGGGCCTCCATCTTCCAGGGCATTTGCATTATGAGTCTCTGGGTTGGTACTAACAAGAGAAAGAGTTGAACATCATTTTCCTCCAGAATATGAAAAGAAATTGCACGTATTTATTTATACCAATAATTGTTTTAAAATTTTACAAAATTTATGAAGTGTGATTGAAACATAGGTGAATGGTCAAATTAAAAACTTCCTGGAAATTTTTCCCTTCACTTCAAACACTGAATCCCATCATCCTTCCCTTTTTGGAGCAGTTTTGGAGGTCCTCTTTCATGAATGGCTTTGGTTGCTCTGCCCTGGCTGCTTTAATGTCCTGAATTGATTCATAACATTTGCTTTGATGGTAACTTTGACTTTGGGGAGGAGCAAGATTTTGCCAAGTTCCCGATCCAGTGAACAGGGTGGATACAGCATTAATGTTTCTGTGAGCTGAGTGTGTCTTCCATTGGATGGTACGAAGCAGCACCAGTTGTCATATTTTTTTATCAAGAATTGTAAAACTGCTCAGGAAGGAGGACATCAGAGCTGCCTCAGAAAGTGGCAGGAATGTCATGATAAGCACAAGTAAGGGGAGCATTTTGAGGATTGATGGCAACGTCTCCCTTACTGTAATAATCTTTTTTTAAAAAAAATTAAACATTCACTCTGTATTTTAAGGGCCTCCTGGAGAATAAGGAACTTTCAGAATTATAACATCTCAAAAGACAAATCCTAGAGTTTATTAACCAAGGGCCTGGCAGGAAGGACAGAAACCGTGAGGAATTTAACAGGAAATTAATGGTATAGGTAATGAAGGGGTAAAACATATATAGCACTGAGGTGAGCCACATATGGCAACTGCAGGAAGGATCTGACAGCACGAAATCCAGGCAGTGGAGGAGAAAGCCTGAGAGAACTATGGATGGTGAAGCCGCCATGCAGAGTAGGAGCTCGGAGCCTAGAGCAGGGTGAGCGCCCACTGCTGCTGGCACCAGGTGGGGCAAAGGGGTTGGAGGCTGGAACCAACTTCCGCTGTGTATCCCACAAGAGCAGAGGTGACGGTGATGGTGAAGAAAGGACAGGAATGCACAGTGACAAAATCTACTTCTGCCCTTTGTCTGCCATAGGGTTTTCCTTCCAGCAGGGGCCTTGTCGTCAGAACATAAGCTGGAGCCACATGCAGTGAGCAACTGTCACCAGCCCCTGGAGTTCACACACTCAGGTTCATTTGCTTGCTGCTGACCAAACCAAAGGGGGCCATTTGTTTTGTAAAAAGGAAGGAAAGGGATTTATGCAAAACTTGCTCAAAGGAGGTAGAGGAGCCCACTTGCCTAATTACCATGCACAGGTGGGCAGAGTCTTTCACACTAAGGGATGGGCTCAGAGGACACCAAGGACACTGAGTTCCCCACTTGCTTCATTACTCTGGCTGTCTTCACCTCTTTGCCCACTTTTTTGTGAAAGGCACCTAGGCTGTTGCCTCCTGGGCCAGGACCTGCGTGTTCTATGCCTTCACTGGAGCAGGGTAGGTGGTGGTAACCACTCAGGCTCTAGGGCTGAGACAGGTTAAAGAAGCTACTCATCTAAAAGAAAAAGCCTAACTTTTATCGTTCCATGCTCCACTGTTGGTTATAGAATATTTGTAGTGTTTCTGAGGATCATAACACAGAGGTACCAGACTAGATTTAGTAAATTGAGATAGTAGTTTAATCATAAAATGGACTGGTAGGTATTAAACCTTATTATGACTCAGTTATCTTATTGATGAACTTTGGATCCTTCCTCAAAGGGACGTAATTATTAAACAAGTATGTATCTGTCTTAGAACAATAATGACATATACTGTGCTCAATGAATGTTTATTATTTAAATAAAATTTATTTATTGAATTCTCTAAATTAGTGGGGAAAAGTTAAGCACTAGAGAAAAAACTTATTTTTAATGTATAGGGAGGAAAAGCTCAATATTACAATTTTAAGCAAAGTGGGAACTTAAATTTGAAGTGACAATAGCAGTACAGCAGGACATTAGAACATGGCACTCGTGGCTAGGAAATAGATGTGACCTGTTAATTACAAAATTTCAAGACGGAGATGCAGAACACTTCCCACAGTCCTCCACGCGGACTTTTCCTAAGAACTCCAGCAGGTTTTCAGTACAATACCTAGACTCAGTATCAGTCTGAGGGTGGACAACAAAAGGAGGGTCCACGTTGAATTTTTGTCTCTGTGTTTGCTCTTGCATGGTGGCTGCCCTCAAGCTTCAGGATGTGTTTCCTTTCCTACTTTTACTTGGCCAAACTCGCTGTACAGAGCCAGTTTCTTTTCTTACCTTTAATAAAAGTTTGCTACCATTTGTGCTTGTCTCAAACACTTCTGTGCTCAGGATAGAAAGATCCTAGAAACCACCTCTGGAAGGAGCCTCCAGCACCCAAAACCCAGCAAGATAGCTGTTGGTAACTTGGTAGCCTGCTGGAGCACCTGCCTGCTCATAGTTTACTTCTTTTTGTGTTCAAAGTCTCATCTCTGCTTTTCCCTCTAGAGGGTCTTTCTTTCTCAGGGTGTTATCTCATCCTAGTTAGTTTCATTTTGGTTTGTCACAGGAATTAGCCATGTGAGTTTTGCCATCTTCCTTCTCCTCTGGCCTCCTGGGCACTGGAAAATCTAGCCCTTGTGGATAACAGCTGAGCTTCTGATTGTAAGGAACATATGGCCTTATTTTTTCTTTTGAATTAGGCTAGATCTCTGCCTTGTTTCTTCTATCAAAATGCAAACATTTTAGAGATGTATGCCTGATGGCTTGAGTAGAAAAAAAAAAAAAAGCCAGTAAATTTAACTCAAGTGATTGAGTCAAAGGAGAGCCATCCTTGTTCTTAGGTGATTTTCTTTAAAAAGAGGTCTCCATATCTACCCCTCAAATAAAGTAATAAAGTACCAAAGTTTTTACTATCAGGAATAAATGCAAGAGATATTGTTTCTCAGGTGGCTGCACCCTGCCTAACGAGAGCCATTAAATGGCTCAACAGTAGCTAAGGGGACCCCCCGATCTCATGGGAGTCTAGATAGAGTCATCAAGTGCCTCAGCACCCTTCCCTGAGGAGTGAGTGGGCCCCAGCATGGAGACAAAGAGCCCTCAGTAGAGCTTTCTACCAGATTAATAATACCCTCAGTGATTGTGGGCTGATCAGGTCTGCAACCTCCCGAATGAATGTACAGCAAAGGCTAAATAAAAAGAAGTGGGATGATTTCAGGGCTCCAGGAGGATCAAAGCCCCTCACAGAACTTGAGATTCTCTCAGGGAAAGACCAAGACCTTCTCTGGGTAGTCCATATTTATTTGGTTATCAGAAGAAGGGAGGGGAGTATTCAAGAAGGGTGGAATTACTCAGGGACTTCTCCAAGTAAGGTATTAAATTAATCCTTAATAAGGATTAATCTACCCAGGAGTGAGCTGCCTGAGGCTATAGTCTTTATCTAGTTGAGATGAAATCCAGATGTCCTTGCCTGTGATCTTCTCTTACCTTTTGAGGATTTCTAGCTTCTCCTGCCATTACAGGTTTTAGTAGGGATTAGAGACTGACAGAGGTTCACATACTATGAGTCCCTTGCCCACTTCAAGACAAGCAGCCTAGGCTTTGTCCAGATTCACAAGTAAATATCAAATGCCAGTTGGTTAATTTAAGTCCTTATTGGGGTTGCTTCATAGCAGTCTCAGTCACTTTCTTCTATGCTAGTATGAAAAATGATGGCATCATCCTAGCTTTGGACAGAGAAATCGTCTAGTAAATACTTGAGTCAAAAGGCTCACTTTCTTGCTCAGACTTGGTCTCCTCCTGCATGAGATGCAATCATAGGGACAGAAGACCTAGTAGAGCCATCAGTTGACTCAAAATGATGCTTCTTTGAAAGATATCAGCATCATCCTAGCTTCTGATAGAGCAGCTTCTCTATGAATACTTACAAGGGATCCTCTGTTGGCTACTCCGGTCTCCTCCTTCTGCACTGGATGCCATTTTAAGTGCCTGAGACCTAGAGTTTTCTCTCGCACTCTCTTTTCCTCTCTCCTAAAATGAGTCATGGAAAACTGCGTGAACGACTACCCACAGATGTCACCAACTTTGCAAGGCTGTACCCTTGATGAGTGGGGAAGACGTAACACTCCCAATTTGAAAAGGAACACCTTATCTATTATTTAAATGTGTTTTGGGTTCAATATCAACAAGGAAACAGTGAGATCTAGGTACAGGATGGGAATTTAAATTATGAGCTTATTTTTCAGTTAGACTATTCCATTTGCAATAGAAAGTGGAGTGAAATAACTTATGTTCAGACATTGGAGAATCTGACTCATAAAAGCCAAGAACCTACGGTATGAATGTGGTCTTTAAGAAAGAATGAGACATTGTTGATGATTCTGTGCTCAGATGCCCACCTGTCTCTCAGGGGGATACATCTTGCTTCTATTTGTTTAAGGAAGACACTTCAGATGGGACCACAGACACCTCTCACCCAATTGCTGGATATGGCTTTTACTGTGTTCAACAATTGGAATCTGGAGTAAATCCCCAAAATAAAAGGCTGAAATTACTTCCTTCTCTGGGAAACTGTCTTCCAAATCTACAGCGATAGTTGGCAGTGAGGAAACCCTGGTTGGACATGCTTTACTCGTGCTCTAATGTGTGTGTAACTTTGAAGGACAAATGTTTAACCATGAAAATCTGATTGTCCCATAGTATTCTACTCTCTTATTAGGAAGCTATTTAATAGCAAATTTTGGAGCAATTATCAATTTCCATCAAAGAACAAAATGGTTTGCAACTGTTGGGACTACTACACCAGGTCTCCCTGACCCAATTAGCCAACAGATGGATACTTCTGTATAATAAGATACCTTGTTTAAAATAACCCTTTTTCTACATATTAGAAAAGAGAAGAATTGCTTAGGTGTCTTGACCAAGGCTAGGACAAGAATTCCGCCTAGTGGTATACTTTTCAAAAAGTTTGATGGAGTGGCTGCAGAACAGGCACCCTACCAGAGAGCAATAGAGACTGCACCTATGCTAAACAGTGGAAGCTGCAAAATTCACTTTAGGGTGGAGGCTATAATTTTGACTCTTCATTAGGTCAGAGTGATTCCTGAGCCCAGAGGTTACTTGTGGTGAGCAGGAGTGGCTTGCTCAATATCAGGTCATGCTCTTAGACACACCTGAGGTTATTATAAAACTTTACTATTAATCCTGCCTCACTGATGCCTTCAGACCCAGTAGTCAGACACTTGTGGACAAGTGATCTTACAGATCTATGCAAGCAGGGGGTATCAGTGGCCTGCCCCACTGAGGTCCTGAGGAGGTGTGGTTCACTAATGGAAGTAGCTTTGTCCAAGAAGGACATCAAAAGGTAGGCTTGTGAATTAGTTCACAACAGGTGATTAAAACTAAACCTTTTCCTCAGGGACTTCTGCTCCAAAAGCAGAATCAGTAGCTCTTACTTAGGTATTGATATTAGCAAAAGGCAAGAAACTGTATACAGACTACAAATATGCCTTTCAGGTGATGCTTATACACGCAACAGTTTGGAACGGAAATTCCTGACTAATAAAAAGTCATCCATAAAACAAGCAGGAACTTCTACAACTCAGGGGTAGTCTGCTGTTATTCAATGCAAGGGATCCAAAAAACATGTCTCAAATCTCCTTGCGAGATCAAGAGACTGATAGGGGGCAAGAAGGCCAGTCCAGTTGTCCTCAGGACTCCAGCCTCCTCATCAGCACCTAAGGGAACATTCAGATACTTCTTCAAGGGATGCAGTGACAAGCTATAAAAATTTTACATGAAAAATTGTCACCAAAATTTTAAATGACACTAAGAAGAAAGCTATTCCTGAGAACCTCTGGGAATCCTGAGGCACCTCTTTAGAAACCAAGACTCAGTATTGCTCTGGGTGCAGATACCCAGAGTTATGAATTGTCTGACTCAGCACAGCATCGAAAGGCACTGTATCAAGGTTCCTATTTGTAATCAGACCCCGTGTGAGGACAGTTTTGCTCAGGACGTGGTTCTAGCGTTCTTGGTGATTTACCCAATCTCCCTTTTGGCCGTAATTCATCCTCCACAGGGAGTGTAGAAATGTGACCTTCTCCTCATATTTGGCTTTTATATCCCTAAGATTATAGTAAAGTTTCTTTCTCCCTTTGAACAGGCAGTTCAATAGTCACTAATTCTTTCTTTAATCATCTTCTGACAAGTTTTCTTCCTTCCAACTGGCCAGTGAGCCACAGCACACCAAGTTAGCTGGAGAGTACACAGTCCCCAGTAGGTAGGTTTTCCCAGATGGTAGAACCCCTGGAGGGATGGAGATCTCACTCCCCAACAGCCCCATGAAGAATTATGAGCATTGGTGTCAGTCTGGGTGAATGAGGCAAAGCTGACTGGGGAAATAGGTGTGACCTGTTAAATGCAAAATCCCAGGACACATGTGCAGAACAGATCCCAAAGCCTTGCATATGGACTTCTCCTCAGAACTTGAGCAGGTTTTCAATCAGATGGTGTCTTGGTTACTTTTTTCTCGTTGCTGAGACAAAATACCCAAAGCCCAAAATGAAGGAAGGAAAGGTTTATTCAGCTTACAGTTTGTGGAGGTTTCAGTCCATACTTGGCTGGTTCTGAGGCAGAGTGGCACATGGCAGAGGGCAAACGTTCATGGCAGCAGAGCACAGCAGAAACAACCAGCCAAAGGGAGGAATGGCCGCAGGAATGAAGCAGGCAGCCTCTTTCTCTCCCTAACATATACAAACTATTCCCCCTATGGTATAGCTCTCACACCCATAGTCCCAGCATTGGACCATGGATCAGTCATAAACTCTAAAAGCCACCAAATAACTGCATGAGGATTTGGGGGGACATACAGACAGAAACCATAACAGATGGCCTCGACTAGATGTCAGCCTGAGGAGTAGGTGACACAAAAGTACAGTTCACACTGAGATTTGCTGCTGTATTCACTCTTTAATGGCCCAAACTCACTCTGCAGAGTCTGCTTCTTTTCTTACCTTTAATAAAACTTTGCTACTGTTTGCACTTGTCTTGACCAAGTCTTTGCTCAGGACAGAAAGAATATAGAAACCACCTCCAAGAGGCTGAGGAGGATTTCTGTAAGTTTGAAGTCAGACTGGCCTACATAGTAAGTTCAAGGCCAGCCTGAACTACGTAGCAAAGCTCTGTCTAAAAAAAGGAAGAAAGAAAAACAGAAAAAAAGAAATGACCTTCAGAAGGAGACCCTAGCACCTTAAAGCCCAGAAATATAGTGTAGTAATCAGGCTTGTTCCTATGTATGAGAAGACACACTAGCAAAAATCATGTGTGAAATGTGTTGAGCAGACATATGTAAGTCATTACTAATTGCTAAAAGATCTGTTACATCCTGGGAGTAATGCTTACATAATTTCCTACTCAAGCAACAACTCTCCAATATATACCTTCAAATATTCTGTTTATTAAAATTTTAATGTGGAAAATGATATTATGCTTTAAAATATAAAGTGGCTAAAAACATTTATGCTTAATCTAAATATTGTTTTCAAATATTCCTGAAGATTTTATTAGAAAAGTAAATGTTTACTAACATTTTTCACTGATGGTCTACACTTTAATCATGAGGAAGCATAAAACAACATATTAATCTGTTATCTCACACATTTGGCATATGTGCTTCCAAAGCGAAAACTCTCCATATGTTTGGAAGGAATATGGTTTATGGAAACATTAGTGTAGATCACATAACTGGTGTCATAGGACTACTCCTCCTCTGATCTCCTGAACTTGGGCAGTACCCCACGGTCAATCCTCCCTAGGAGAAGCATAATTTAAAGTAGCAAAGTCTCAGGAAATTCCTAAAACTCCAGGCCAGAGCATGTGTGTGTTAGACACAGTGACCTGACCTATAGTAACTTTTCACTAATGAAGTGCACTTCATTAGTTCATCATTAGCTCAATTAGTTGATTAGTTCATCATTCATTTTAGTAGTTCATCACCCACATGAACTGCATGCCATGCTTATAATTATAACAGAGTGAATTATGGGACAGCCATGTGCACTAGACACCACTGAGACAACTCAATTGTATGTAGAAAGATCAGTGGGAAACACCTAGGTGGGGCACACATTTTTACAATCTAAGAGCCTAACTGGTATTCATGTGACACCACCACTTCTCTCACCACTCATGGCTCATTTTTGTATCTAACAAGAGGAATTCACTCTCTCTGAGTGCACCTGCCCCTGGTAACATCAATACATGTGGCTACTTGTTCTTTAATTATTATGTGCATAACTTGCAATTCTTTGCTCACCATGCAGAAGAATCTAAAGACTACCTTTCAGGAATCCATCTGTTTTGGTTGTTTCTAGACGTCCCCACAAAGCTTCATGCAGTTATAGAGTCTTTTCGGAGGTGGCTAAATCTTGCATGTGTGACTGACTTGTAGTGTGATCCTGGAATTAAGGGTGCTGAGATTAAGAATGGGTGATGCTGGGTCAGCCCACTGACTGCATGAACAGTGCCCCTATCCAGTAGGCTGGATATAACGTAAGGGACAGACAGAGACTTGTCCGTCTCTCCTGCTGTGTTTGCTGCCTTCCACCATCATGAGCTGTTTCCCTCGCTAGGCCACCCTGCCTTGGAGCCAGCTGACTATGGCCTGAACTCTTAGAAACTGTGAGCTACATAAACTTTTCCCCTTACCTCTGCATGTTGGGTATTTTACCTCTGCGACAAGAGGAAAAATAACTGAGAGCATCACCCACTACTAGCCTGGTGTGGCAGCACACACCTATCAGCCAGCACTCAGGAGCCTAAGGCAGGAAAATTGCCGTGAGTTCAAGGCTAGCCTGAACTATGGAGTGAGAGCCTGTCTCAAAAATGAGAAATATAGAAATGTAAAAATTTCAGAGAAATATGAGGAGATTAGTTAAGTAGTTTTATTAAACTCATGAGGTCATATTTACTTTAAGTCCTTATCTAGTGTCCCTAAAACAACGAGGAACACAATTGCTACTTATTGGGCCTTACACTTTACATGAAGAATCACTTTCAGAGAGGCTGGTAAATGGCACATGCATTCCCTGGCTACATCCTGCACCAGCTGAGGGACAGAGGCCAAGACACTTGCAGGTCCATGGCAGCATCTACAGCATTAGCAGCATAGACACAGTTGGCCAGTTATAACCATAGACTCAATCAGGAAGATCTGAAATATTGTTTTAAAACCCATGTCTCTGTGATCATATGCAGATTCTATTTTCTTGTTATCATTCCATAAACTACACATCTAAGAACTATTTACATAGCATTTACAATGTATTATATATTATACATAATATAGAGATGATTTAAAGTATTTACATCCTCTTATGAGGATGTAAGTAGGCTATATGTGCATACTATAGCATTTTATATGAGGACAGTGAACTTCAGCACATTCAGGTATTCAGGATGGTCCAATGAACCAATCCCTCACACATGTTGTGCAACAACTGTCTATGAAGATGGATTTCACAATTCTGAACAAGAGAGACAATCTATTTATCCTTTTAGTTACAGAATTGCTGACCACAAGTGGGGATGAAGACCACCCTTTTAAAATTTAAGGTGGAAAAGTACCGTCAGAAACAAAAAGCAGAGTAAGGACTTTCAAAAATTGTTTTCTATCCATGAAAGCAGCAAGAATCCTGACAAAAAAGAATTTTTTTTTAAATCAACTTTTGGATCTTTGGAAATTTGTCAAAAGTTTTTGGCAATCAAATGTGCACTTATTCAAGAAAAGAAGCTGAATCAAGGAAAAAACTAGGTTTGTATTTTTAACTTGCCCTTTTCCCAACATTTCCTCTACAACTCTCTGGCTGCCCTGAGCACCAAGGGTCCACAGTCATACCCTGCTGTCCACCAGAGGTCACAGAAGGGATTGCAGTGTTTTAGAATCCCATTTCCAGAGTCATTTCATTACTTGACTTCTGTGTTGTTCTCAAAGGGCTCTGTTCAAAAGGATGTTTTTACTAAACCATTGAGACCCTTTTTTATTGTGAGTCAGCTTTTCAGTGGAGATTTTTCATAAAAACAAGCAGAAACAAATTTTGAATCCTATAGCTACCCAAGGATGTAGAGTACAGGACTGGAGAGCAATATTCTATCCCAGTGTTTACAGGAAAGAGAGGGAAAATTAGACTTCCAAAAAAACCTTTAGATAACTGATATACTCCTAGAGACTTGGAAGGTCCTAAGAATACCCTGATTTGGGGTCAAGTAGCAAGGTGATCAGTTATAACAATCACCCATCCCGAAAATAGCAAGTAAGTAAATTCATACAGTGCAGTACTGTAAAGGGGAGGGTGGTGCCAGCTCCATCACGGCCCTATCCCTGCCGTGAAATGGCACTGGAAGTAGGTGTGCAGATCCACGGCACTGCCAGTAAGGTGGGACAGTGGAAGCTGGCAGGACAAGCTCACTAATTAGATTGAAATGAGGTTCAGCAAGTGTCTTTACAGAGGATACTGCTCAGGAGGCCTCTGCGTGGACAAACTGGCCTGGGAGTACTCACACCATGTAGACTGGTTTATGAATGGAGGTGCAGTGATACTCTCTTACATTTCTCACAGAATTTTATTGATGTTTATAACAGCTTTAACATTTTTATTTTAAAGAGAAAAGAACAAAAACAAAAACATACACAAAGTGACATAAAAATGATATGGAATTTCAAACAAGGTGAGGGGAAATTACCAATGGTTGTTGTATTACGTATTGTTATCTCCAAAGTGTTTACTCAGATAACCAGATATAGGCATGTAAGATTGATCAAACAATTAACCATTAACTGTTCCTTTCAGTGAACCAATAGATCTTGGGATATATCTCAGCAGCACAGAGCCTGCCTAGCAAGTGCAAGGTTGTGAGTTCGATTCCCAGTACCAAAATACATACATACATACATAAATAAACCAATAGAAGTTAGTATAATTATTTTAACTATTGTGTGTGTGTATGTATATTTTCCCTTCCTAGAAGTTTTAATTTTTTTATTTAAGCAAAACATTAAAAACAGCAAGAGGTCAAACATACAAGAACTGGTTCCTTCTAAGGTAAAAGCAAAGAAAAGAGTATGTAGAGGGAAATAGCATGGCCCATTTAAGCACAGGCAGTTATTTCTTAAGAAGCTTTGGAGGTGGGTACAGCTCCACCACCTGTGGATCATGGACAAAACTTGCCTCTGCATCACCCACCCCTGGCCAGCTCCATGGCTGTGGGATCTGCACAATGGCCACAGTCCCCTGCCAACTCCAGGCCAACACTTATGTGTGCTTTCCCTGGGTACAGGGCAGCGCAGGTGCAGACCAGCCAACCAACCTGATTGTGCATGAATTTGTTGCCGCAGCAGCTAAGGTAAATCCCTGAAAGTCAGCATCTCTAGGAGGAAATAATGGACCCAGCCAGCATTGCTGTCCTCGGGAAAAACCTACTGACATTTTAAATTACAAAAACAGTGTGGGGTTTTATTCTGAAAATGACTCCTTCATGGCAGGCTAAAGTTGGAAAAAAAGTACAGTGATTGATATATTGTAAAAGAATTTTTAGGTAGACACCATTTTGGGAAGGGGCTCATTGCTTAAGTCTGAGCCACAGAACAACTCTTCTTCAGGATTTCCAGTGTTACCCTCTACACTGACTGGGTTAGAGGCAGCCATGGGAGACAGTCATTGGAGACAGCCGCAGAGAGGGTGTGAGCTAGGCATAAGCCATCTGCAAAGTTCAAGCTCAGGATGGGAAGACCACAGGCCCTGCCATTTTTGCTGAGAAACCAGACCCAGTAAGTGTGGCTTTCAGTGGTGGCTAGATCTGAAAGTGATGCTATTGACATCTTGAAATCTGTCTGAATTCTCATCTGAACTTTCTGCAGCCAGCAGAGCCCAGTGACCTGACTCTTGCCCTGATCCACCCAATGAACAAGAGTGTGACCAGTTCAGATGGTTGCCACAGTCTGGGGTGAGTGGAGAGAGGTCTCAGGGGAAGAGTGGAGGACGCTCACAGTCCCACAGGCCGTAAGGTGAGGTGAGGAAACTCATGACCTGCCAAACTTCAAGACTAGGGTGCTAGAAAGGAACCACTTAGCCAAAGGTGCAGAGGAATTTTTTCCATTCGATCATGCTATTTCTCATTCTCTTTTTGGTTTTGAGTTCATTCTTTCCCTTTCTTCTTTCTTTGATGCTTTTTTCCTTTTTATTTTTCCTTTACTCTGCTTTTGGCTGTTTCTTTTTTCTTGTCAGTTCTGTTACTTTTATCTAACACTATTAATTTCATTTTACTCCTCAACTGAATACTATATCTTAATTTTGTCTCCTCATTTTTTGTTGGTTCCTTTTATCAAATTCTACTTTTCTCATTTGCTGATTCCTTTCCACCTTGATCCTTACTTCATAAAACACTTCTATACCAAACATGAGTTAAACCAAGCCTTCCAAGAATAGACTTTATAAATATCTACAGAGTACACACCAACAAAAATAGAAAATACATTCTCACCAATATGTACAACTTTCTCATAGACTACATGCTAGCCAAAGTGCTTGCTAAATAAATGGAAAACAATTGAAATCATCCCATTCATATTATCAGATCATAGCACAGTGAAACTAGAAATATTCAATGGAGAAAAGAAAACATAGAATTTATGTCTTATTTTGTATTACATTATAGCACTGTAATCATTTTATTTGGATATTTTTAGATTACCAAACAAAATATCTGAGATTCTATTATTTCTTATGGGGAAACTGATTTTGATAAACAAGTGTTTTGGGTTACAAGCATGTTTCCAGATGAAATATGCCCACAAACCAAGGTTTTATTTTATCCATATGTTCCCCCAAATCGTGTGCACAGATGAGTGGTGTTTCTGGAAGGTAACTGTATCACAGGTGTGACACTGGGTCGCGGGTGTGAGGTGGTATGATGAGCTCACTAATGGCCACATAGCTGGGTGTGAAGTGGGGAGGAGAAGCCAGCTGAGAAGAGGCGGAGCCTTGTGGGCGTGGCCTGGAAGGAAGGGTATACACATCCCTTGATTCTGCCACATGGTTTTCTACCTGCCATGCCATACTCTCTCCTCTGACATGCCGCCCTGCCTTGGAGTCAACCAACTGTGGACCGACAGCGCTACACAGTGTGAGCCAAGCAACCCTTTCCTCCGCTAGGTGCTGAGTGTCTGATGTTTTGTCTCAGCAATGAGAAGGTAACTAAGACCCCTTTCTCTAAAGTCTGCTGCATAATATCTTTAATTCTTTTAATATAAATTCAGACTTAAGCCACTGTCATGGTCCAGTCTAGCTGCTCTAATTGAATACTACACTCTCAAAGAACACTCAGACGTGTCACTCAGAACTGTGGAGACCAGACACAGTGGTTCACTCCTGCAATCTTAGTCCCTGAGCAGGAGGAACACAAGTTGGAGGCCCCCTTGGGCAGTTTACAGAAACCTTGTCTCAAAACTAAGAAAATTTTAAAAGGCTGGGATTGTAGCTTAGTGCCCCCTATGTTCAAATCCCAGTTCCACAAGCAAAACGAAAAGTAAAACAAAACAAAACAAAACAAAAACTGCTGAGCCTAGGAGGTCCAAGATCTAACTCCCATTTGTAAATATGGAGAAGGAGGGGGGTCTGAAGCACTTTTCCAAGGCAATGAAAAGTTCTGCATTTCAGCCATAATTGGACTTCCTCCTTCAGCTGCTGGAGGAGTATCTTAATGACACCTTCATTAATTTATCTGCTCAAGCATTGTTCTTGAATTCTGGCTCTTTTCTTTGTTTCCTGAGATAATCTAACTTCTTTTCTGCCCTCTAAATGTAGAACCTTAAGCGAATTTTGCCCTGTAAATGTAACACTTTAAGTTACTTATGTAGTACTTTAGAATTTTATAGTGTTCTTCCTACTGGACAACCTTAAATACCTAATGTGTAGACTCAAATGTGCAAGAAATTCCTTCATCTCTGAAGTAAATTCCAAATGTAGAGTATCCAACTGACTGTCTAGTGGCAATTTGTGCAACTGGTTTTTCATCTTGAGCCTTTGCATTATGCAATACTTGGGTGTTTATGTGCCGTGCATCAGGTCCAAGAGAAGGAAAAAGCATGGTGGAATTTGTCCACAGTTTCACCAGCTGAGCTTCCATGTTGAGACCAATACTCTCCTGCAGGTTCTGAGTTTCCATCCTTGGGGCATGTGTCCACATGTAACATCAGTGCAGAGGAATGAAAATATTGTACGCAGTTTCATAGCAGTCTCTTAGTTGGGGATATAGTTTTAATTTCCTCAAGTAGAGGAATTTCTGCTTTTCTCACAAACTGTTTTTGTATGATATGGGTGACAAAAGTTTGAGAGTATGAAAGAAGTTTTTAGGTTATAGAATTTATGCCATTTGTCTATAGCTGCATCCTAAAGAGAAAACCAGTAATGGGGTTATTGGGGCAGATTCCGAAGGACAGAAAAACCAGATCCCTGAATGAGAAAGGCCTCCAGGATCAGTGTGTGCTTCTCTAAAATGGGTTTATATTAGCATGTCAATTAATCTGCATTATTATTTGAGAAAAATATAAACTATTAACTGGGGAATAAAATAACATTTTTGATAAACTGAAATTTTTCTGTTTAGAGCAGCTACTGCCTTATACAGAGAGGTGTTTGCTAAATTGAAGAAGAAATGAGTAACTGTGAACTTGAAATCAGTGATAGACTGTGTGGAACTTTGTGACAAGGTAATGCAGAGAACTTTAAACTTTTGTATACCATATATACACCAAAATGCAGGTGGCCCAGAATGGGAATGATTATTTTTGAAGAAGTATTTTCAAGATAATGACACTTCGTTAAATCTCTTTTGTTTCAAAATAGTTCTCTTTTTGAAGCCTACATCTGAGTAATATCAGGACTGTGTGCATTCAGAGATTACAGAAATTGATTTTCATTTACTGTTATTACTCATAAATTTAAAAATCATATAATTAACAAAACATATGAGATAAAAAATTGAAAGCAATGTAAGAAGTGTTTTCTTGTTTTCAAAATACTGTAATATATTTAAAAAGATAGTTCTGATCATATGTAACTTCAGGTTGCCCAAAGGAGTAAGAGAAAATGAATTTATATTGTGAATATTCTTTTTCATACACAGTGTATTTTAAATTATCATTTTAAAATGTAGGTACTTCTTGTTATATAAATAACTAGCATTCAGCCATTGCTTTAAATGTTTAAATTTCCTTCAGATATGTTTGGAATTAAAATATGTTTTGAGTTTAACTAGAGGTAGAATGAGGATCTCAGCATTATGGCCATTCCTCATTATTATTGTGCTAAAAATGGCCGATTATTGGTAACTTGTTTATTTCTGTTTTGGATGGGCCAATTAAAGTAACACAGCCAACTGCTTCCTGCTTCTGTGTTTTTAAAGTTAGACTTTATTGGCATTTGGAAAGAACATGACACTGAAAATTAAAGTCATAAATGCAGCCCTGTAGAGTCGCAAACTCCTGCAAAGAACATGAAACATTGGAACCAGTGAGAACTGAGGAAAGAAATTCCCTCAGAGGACCATAAAGTGGAAGGGAAACAAACATGTAAACCAATAAACATAGTGCATTACAGCTCACCTAAGAGATTGTAATGTTTTATTATTTTAGAATAATTGAGGCACTGTGATATTTTTTAAAAGAGTCTGCCATTGTGCAGTCTGAAAACAAACCATTTTAGAGTTGAAGTTTCTCTGGAAGCACCTTGCCTAAAATTAATCCCTTTTTTCTTCTGTTTTTAAGGGAATAAACTGAATGACCTTTAGTTTAGAAATCTACAATAATGGTGTCAATTTTTGAGGTCTAGGTACTAAAACCCTATTGACCTTGCAAGTACTCTACTCATAGTAATTTTACTGGTCTTTTTACATGATTGCCATTTGGAGGCCTACAGGCTTTTAAATAGCTCAGTATAACTGGTGTTTTGAGGCTCTTTTTAGAATCCAGAGCAATATATCTTTGTCTCTCACTAGAAGGTTACACAGCTGACCTTGTTAATTCTTTCTAGAAAATCCCTGTCAGTAGGATTTATCCTTACTATTTAGAATGGTCATGCCAATAAATAATTTTTAGTTAACCATGCAGCAATTAAGAACTAAGTGACAAGGCTGATGTCAGCACATTAAGATCTAACCTGTCACACTGGAAACTGAATGGCGGTGGCAATGGAGGCTTTTCAGTGGTAAAATCTCGATCGTCCTGCAGTTGCTTGCAGTGATTAAAGCCAGTGGGCCCCTCACTTTTACTCCTTCACCCCTTAACACTCCCACAAGATGAAAGAGTTGGGAGATGTGAGTTTCCCCCCAATTCTTTGTATATTCCTGCACTGTAGATCACATCTACATAAAAGTAATTTACTATATTTTCATGTTAACCATGTCCTAAATTCAAATGATTGTTTTCCACCTCTGATTATACAAAGTAGACTTTAACCAGATTTTAAGGCAGAAAATCAAAGCAGTATGAGAGTTCAAATTTTACTAATTTCAAACAAATAAAATTAATAAAAATACAGTATCTTGGTAGACTTCATTTTTCAACTAAAGTTCATATGTGTTACTTAAATGCCAGAGTGAGACAAAATTGACCCTATAGAATTTTACCTTGTCTCATATAGAATGGATTTTTATCATTGTATTGTGCCATTTTATGTGTGAGAGTATGAAGGCTGAGAAAGAATTGATTGAAATTCCAACTGGTAAAATAGGATAACTAAGATAAATAATACACGTGTACTGGTCTTTAATTTCAGTTTAGGTAATTTCAGAATAATACCCTTTTCTATAGCGTGGGACTTCTTTGGTTTTCTTTGTGTTGTTGTTTTTGGTTTTTGAGATAGGGTCTCAATATATAGGTCAGACTGGTCTTGAACTCACTATATAGCCTAGGGTGGTCTTAACTAATGGAGATCCTACTGCCTCAGCCTCCCAAGTGCTTGGATTATAGCTATGCACCATTGTTACTTCCAGCCGGGAAAGTTTCTAAATAGAAAATACGCACTTATACCTAGACATATTTATATAATACAATTTGACATAATGCATTTCACTGATAGAAATAAAGTATACAGATTTCCAACCAAGTCTTAGACACACATACACATACACACAAATGAAAAACAATATATATAAATATATCCAAAATTACTTAGTGAAGATTTAAATATAGAGCAAAATAGAATAATTTAATATTGTAGCATGACTAATACATGATTATTACAATAATTGCTTGCTTTTTATCGTGATAGGCAAGATTAGAAACATTAATATTTTACCCTTATATATATGCAGAGCAGCTCCTCCTCAAAGCTGTGTATATTGAATCACCATATCCCGTTAGGGTTAGCTCACATTATAAAGCATAATTACACATACAGATATACTTAACTTTGCTAATCACTTGATCTTAAATTACAGAGATTCCCCTGGAGTTTCTGGCCATACTCAGTTGTCCCCAGATGTGGAAGAGGAGTTGAGGATGTAGATAGGACCTCAGAGAGGGACATGGGCAGCTCTGCCCGGGGGAGTGGGCCACTTGACCCTCTCCTTGGGCCTTTAAGATAGTGCAACTCTGTGCACCCCTGGACTTTACTCCAGAAAGACCTATTTCACACTTTGGCCTACAGAATGTGGGATAATTAAACTGGCCAAGCCTTGAAGCTTGTGAAAACTTACTACAGTTGCAGTATAAAATGAACACAGATGTGGACTCTTTTCCATTAAAAATTTTCTCAAAATTCTTCTCATGTCAATGCTTGTAGCTATTCTAGATAGTTTATTCCCTGTATTATAAAAGATTATTAAAGTGAAATAACTATGTTCATCCACTTCAAGTGGTTCAATTACTTGTCTAATTAATTAGCAGTTACATCTAGGATTTAAGACACAAAATTTTATTAGTGTATAAAGTTTCAACTAGTCTTTCTATGCAAGTTTTGGACACCAGGATTATTAATCATTATTCCAGGTGAAGTTATATAACACTTTCAACTTTATTAAGAATTGAACTTGTTTACACTTAATCATATCTAACTCAAGTAACTCTCATAGCAATATTTAAAATGTATCACCACTTCCCTTACTTAGAAGATAAATTTTTACACTTTAGCTGATGCCTTCGAATTAGGATGAAAACACATCCACAGCATTTGAGAGCCTCATACCCCAATCCTTACAATCAGTATCATTAAGCAGTTATAATACAGCTGTGAGGCTACCTCCAAGCCTCAACAGTTTAAGCAGCAAGTGCTTCTATTTTTCTTACTTAGGAGTCTTTGGGTTGGCTCCTCCAGTTTGACTGATCTATGAGGGACTTATTTGCTCTTAGCTGGACTCAGGACCTCAGGTCCAGTTTAAAATTTCTTTATAGGTCACCCCTGTTCTGGGACTGATAGTTATCTAGAGCATGTTGTTTGCCTGGGGAAAGCAGAGCCTCAAGTCGCTGTGCCAAACTGTTGTGACTCGTTGCACTCTCAGTGGTCCTGGGGGAAAACGGCAAAGGAATTTAGAAGATGAGGATAAGAGACGAGAGCTGAGGTTTGGTGGGGACCCTCTCTCCTGATGCGAGGAGAAGAACTCAGCAACAGCAGGGACATTTATTTGTACTTTTACAAAGTTAGTATCATGATACACAAGCTTGCCTAGCGACTGATGACTGAATTGTCGGGGCAGGATGTCTTTCTCCAGACTGAGGTAACTTGACTGCTTTAGGCACTGTGCTTCCACTCATGACCAGTTTCCAGCTCAAGCCTCTCCCTGCACCAAAGGATGATACACACTTTGAAAGCATGTTTACTTTTTTTTTTTTTTAATTTTAGAAACATAAAAGCACAAAAACATATTGACAAACAGACACCCATTATCATAGAAAATAGTACAATCACAACTAATCTATAGACAAGGTGATATGGTCTCAACAGTAGTTGTTGCTTTATCCATTGATATCTTCGAATTGTAGATGTATGGACCCATATATAGACATGCAAATTTAGTC
>PVLD010016494.1:7593-44877 GCA_004027595.1 Dinomys branickii | reverse complement strand
GGACCTTGTGCTTGCCAGGCAAGCACTTATTCCACTGAGCTATATCCCCAGCCCCAATCAATGGTAAATTCATTGAAGAAAACTTTGGGAAACTCAGAAGGAAAAAAAAAGGTTAATCATCCAAAATCGTACAACACAGAGATAACTACTAGTAGTACTTCAACATATTTCTTCTCTTTTTCCCATATTTATTTCAACAAAACTGGACTTCTACTGTGTATAGTTTCTTTCTTTCTTTTTTTTTTTTTTTTTTTTTTTTTTTTTTTTTTTTTTTTTTTTTTTTTTTTTTTGTCTTTTTGAGACAGGGTCTTGCTATGCAGTTCAGACTGGCCATGAGTTCACTTTGTAGCCCAGGCTGGTCTCAAACTCACACCAGCTCCTGCCTCAGCCTCCTGATCTGCTGGGGTTACAGGTATGCGCCACCATGCCTGGGTCTACTGTTTATAGTTCTATATACTGCTTTTTCCTATACTTAATTTTATTTTGTGGGCAGTTTCCCATGTCAAATATTCTCCAAAAACATGCGTTTGTAATAACTCCAACCTGAGCGTGGTCGCGCACGCCTGTAATTCCAGCACTCCAGAGGCTAAGGCAGGAGGATCATTATGAGTTCAAGGCCAGCCTGGGCTACCAAGTGAGCTCAAGGCCAACCTGAACTGCATAGCTAGGCCCTGTCTCAAAAAGACGCACCCCCCTGCAAAAAAAAAAAAAAAAAAAACCTCCATATTTTTCCATAAACCAACCAATCCCCTAAGGTTAAAACATTTAGATAATTTCCCCTCTTTTTTCTCTATAAACATCACTACTGTTAAGATCTTTATATACAATCTTGGTTCGCACTTCTACTTCTAAGTCTATGCAGGTTACTTTAAGTAGATCCAGGCCTATGTCTCTCAAATTCTTGCCAAGCTTCTACGCACAAAGTTCCCAGCAGTTTGCAGGTGTGACAGCAGTTTGAGTACCAGTCCTATCATGCTCTCACTCGCAGTGACAATTCTCTGCTTCCTTTTCATTCTCAGCAGATACCAAAAGAATCTGGAATTACAACCCAAGTACGAAAGACCTGTTGTTAAAAGAACACTTGTGGTAATGTATATGCAATTAAGATTGCTATTACCCCATTCTTCATCGTGTATGTGACCTTGACCAGGTTTGGGTGAGAAATGGCCTACATGTTCATGTCTGTATATGACATGTGTCAAGACTGAGGTACCTTGGGGCTGGGGATATAGCTCAGTGGAATAAGCACTTGCCTAGCAAGCGCAGGGTCCTGAGTTCGATCCCCAGAATCGCAAAAAAAAAAAAAAAAAAAAAAGAAAGACTGAGGTACCTTACACAGACCCTACTCTCTAAAGTATTAAAATTATGTAGCCAGGTGTGGTGACGCATGCTTGTTGTAATCCAGGTACTCAGAAGGCTGAGGCAAGACAATTCCAATTTCAAGGTCGGCCTGGGCCACTTAGTGAGAAATGTCTCAAAATAAATAAAAAGGCTTAGGGTGTGATCAGTGGTCAAGTACTCACCTGGCATAAGCCAAGTCTCTGGGTTCAATCTCCTGTACAAAAATTATTATAAAAAATAACAAGTATTATTATGTAGCAAAAGGAAGTACACCAATCAAATAGTAAAAACTTCAGAAATGTACACTTAAGAGTTATGTACTTTTCTACATGTAGACTCTACCTTTTTTTTAAAAAAAGTAAACTTAGAAAGGGGATCTAAACACAAGAAAATAGGTATTTCTTATACATACACATCAAATCAATCATGACTGTGTAAGCTAACACTGCCATTTTTCACAGCCTTTGTGGCTGCTAATATTGGGCATATGTCAACATTTGGGTCCCTCTTTCACAGCGGTCTTTTTCCCCTATCTTTCCTCACTTAGCAAAGATTTTATGTGTATTCCTCAACTGCATGACTTATCAAAAGAAATTTCTTATAGGTCAGTAGCATTAAGAAGGTACACAATGATTTTAGGCCATTAAAAACGTTATCACAAAAGCAGCAACTACTTGCCTTCTAGCTGCTAACTTAACAGGCACTTTTTTTTGTTGTTTTTTTGATCTTTTTGAGACAGGGTCTCTCTGTCCAGGTCAGGCTGGCCTTGAGCTCACTTTGTAGCCCAGGCTGGTCTCGAACTCACAACGATCCTCCTGCCTCAGCCTCCTGAGTACTGGGATTATAGGAGTGCATCACCAGAAAAGTTAAGACCTACTGACAGTTTTTTTTTAATCACCAAATATTTAGGTACACTATCCCAGTGAAGTAATTCCCTTGAAGTGAAAGCCACTCTAGCTGAAGATGCAGATTTCAAGAATCTAATCATCTTGTATTAATGCAATGATGACTTTCATTTGTACACAATCAGTTTGTTACTGAACAAAGAACCCTTTTTAATTGCCTGTGCCAGTTAATGGTGATCATTTTCCTTTGTTTCATTCCTAAGTAGCTCAGAATGCAAGAGATAAAACCACACTTTTGACCTTTCTTTCCAACAGAAATGGGGGAAAAGTACAAGGCAACTGTACATTTTTTTAAATTTTTGTATACTTTAGGAGGCTGTTGCCTATATAGCTTAAGATACTTTTACCCTAATTTTTTTTTAAAACTGCAACTAAGTAGTTACAGTGGGCTCCACACAAATAATTTAAGGAACCCTGGTCTTCTATCTATCTATATATTTCTAGGTATATATATATTTTTTAATCTTTTTGAACCAGGGTTTCACTATGCAGCCTTGAAATCACTTGTAACCAAGAATGGCCTTGAACTCAGGGCGATCCTCCTGCCTGAGCCTCCTGAGTCCTGGGATTACACAAGTGTACCACCACACCCAGCAAGGTATACATTTTTTTGGGGGGGGGGTACCAGGAATCAAACTCAGGACCTTTTGCTTGCCAGGCAGGCACTTATGCTGCTGAGCTATAGTCCCAGTCCAAGGTATACATTTTTTTAAGGTATACATTTTTAAATGCATATTTTAATTTTCTCCCCACACACAATCCTCAGTACCGGGAATCAAACCCATGGCACTGTGCATTCTAGGCAAGCACTCTAGCACTGAGCTGCATCCTCAGCCCCCATTTTTTTAAATGATAAACTGACAAATTATTTTGCATACATTCTATTTATACATTTTTAGTTACATGAAGAATATTGTCCAAAGGAAAAAACTGTGGTTGGGGGTGTAGATAATGGTAGAATGCCTGGGAGATACAGGCTGACTGACTCAATTAGGAGATATCCATGTATTTTTCTATTTACCAAAGAAATCACAAATTTAAGGAGTATTACATGACCAAACATTTCCATCTTCTTTTCCTTAAACTGGTTTATTTACACAACTGTTATACCTGGATTTGAATACAGGTCAGAATTAAAATGTTCAACTTTTCCAATAGACTGGCTAGAACAATAAGCTGGTACTTGTGGCTACAAATTCATTTCCAAATATTGTGACTGATGTGCTGAGTGGCTGAATATGAAAACCTTTAAGACTACTGACATAGGGCTGCCTCCAGAGGAGCCACACAGTAACAGTATCTATTCATCACTTCCCTCCTTCCACCCTTTTTAAAAAATTCTTTTACCCTATTTTATATAATTGTTTATAACTGACTGTAAGTTCCTGAAGGAGACAAAATATAAATTATTTTTATATCCCAGAGTGGCAATGCAGCCTAATAAACACAGGTTTCATTTTGTTTTGTTTTTGTCTTTTTGAGACAGGGTCTCGCTGTGTAGTTTAGACTGGCCTTGAGCTCACTTTGTAGCCCAGGCTGGTCTCAAACTCACAACAATCTTCCTGCCTCAGTGCTGGGATTACAGGTGTGCGCCACCACGCCCAGCCAAACACAGATTTTGAAAATGAGAACACCTAGATTCTTAACAATACCCTACCACTTATTAATCTTGCCACTCTGGCCAAGACATTCATGACACAGAAGCAGTGGACTAAATACTGACCAGGGATGTGCCCTCTAAAAGTGTAAAGCTGAAGAATGCCCATTATAATTGGGACACAATCTCAAAAAATAAATGAGAAAAAAAAAGAAAGGCTTTGGCATTTGTTTAGATTCATATGCATACTGAGGACCTACCAAGTACAAGATATTAGAGTAGTACACTTCTTTATGGATGGGGATTCTCATATGCAAAATATCTTGGTTATTTTTTGAGATTGTGTCCCAATTATAATGGCCATTCTCCAGCCTTACACTTTTAGAGGGCACATTCATGGTATTTAGTCCACTGCTTCTGTGTCATGAATGTCTTGGCCGGGTGGCAAGGTTAATAAGTGGTAGGGTATTGTTAAGAATCTAGGTGTTCTCATTTTCAAAATCTGTGTTTGGCTAGGCGTGGTGGTGCACATCTGTAATCCCAGCACTGAGGCAGGAGGATTGTTGTGTACTACTCTAAAGAAAACAAGCAAGTATTATTAGCTATAAAATAAGAGAGTCTGGCCAGGTACGTAGCTCAGCACTATAGTGCCTACCTTGACGCCAGAGTTTAATTCCTGGTACCAAAAAAAAAAAAAAAAAAAAAGGCAGAATGAGAACCAACCAGTATAAGTCCCTTCATTCTTCAAGTGAAAAGAAATGCAATCCAGAAAGTGAAAATCCAGAAACATTAGGCCAAAGTCACCCAGCTAAACCAGGCATGATGGCACAGGCCGGTCATCCCAGCATTTGGGAGGCTGAGGCAGGACTGCTGCAAGTTCAAGGCCAGCCTGGGCTACAAAGTGAGTTCAAGGCCAGCCTGAACTGCGTCACGAGAAACTATCTCAAAGACAAAAAAAAAAAAAAAAACCCACGAACAGTCACATAGCTATTAAATGGCAAAGCCAGAGATACGGGGGGAGTTTCTTCAACATTCTTTACACTGTAGGAAGCTGCCTCTCAATTACTCAAATTCCATGACCAACTCACTACAGCAACCAGAAGAGGTCTTCCAAGAAAGAATGCAGAGGTGCCTGGTGGCAAGAGGCATGAAATACCTACATGATGTATAATGCACCAATCACAAACCCTGCAAGTTTCACAAAATGGCAATGTTCCTTTCAGTAAGGGAAGATGGAGATAGGTCTGATTATCTTCAATGAAAATAAATACTGGGCCAGGGATAGCTCAGGGGTATAAGTGCCTGCCTGGCAAGTGCATGGTCCTGTACCAAAGAAAAAAAAGGAATGTTATTTTCCTGTGATGCTGTTTCATGGCTGAAAGTATTTGGTTCTCCGCTAATACAGCAACTTAATAGTGTTTCTCAACACCAAGAGAAGAAAATAATGAAAATTAGATTGACATGAGCTGCGGATGTGGAGCAGTGGTAGAACTCTTGCTTTGCATGAGCTGGGTTCCACCCCCAGCACCACGGGGAAAAAAATAGATTGACAAATGCCGAAAGTTATTTTCAAGAATTCTCTATAGATAAAACATGATAAAGCATTCTGTCTCAAGTTGAAGAGAAATAAACTTTCGGGAATATGAACATGAATGATTTGTTTGCTTAATACTAGCAATTCAAGTACTATCCAGATCATTGCTATTTGAGAGCCTAGGTCAACAATGACTCAGCTTGAAAAATTCCATGTTATTTTTAAAAGAGGTACCATATATGCCTTTAGTTATGTAGTTAATACAATATGGATAGCTCACCCCCAAAATTATAAACTAATTCCCATATGAATGGCTGAGAAAGAGATAGCGTTTATATTAGAAAAAGATACAACAAAGCTAATCCATTTTCCTGCACCCCCCAGGGAAAGTATCCCATCCCAATTCTGGCTGACAGAACTTGTCAGAGAGTGACAAGGGGCGGGGGGGGGGGGTCGAAGAACAACACCAGGGGCTCATTCCTGGCTCCAATTCTAACTTGGCATGTGAGCTAGGTCAAAGAGAATCTACCATCAGGCTGGAAAGCACACCAGACTTCATACTAGGAATGTGAAATCGAGGGAGGGAAGCAATTTGTCCAAGATCCTAACTAATCAGAGCAAAACCTAGACCAGAAGGCAACTCCTGTTCTTAAGCCCAATGTTGTTTTGTGGTGGAAGCTGCTACTAATTTTCACACTGAGTTCCACTAACCAAACCAAAGGGGCCAGAAGAGGCATTTCTGGGCTGGGGATATAGCTCAGTGGAATAAGCACTTGCCTAGCAAGCGCAGGGTCCTGAGTTCGATACCCAGTACCGCAAAAAAAAAAAAAGAAAAAAAAAAAGAAAAACAGAAGAGGCATTTCTGCTAGTCAACTTCCCTCTTCAAGTGGAGAATCTCAATGTCACTTATTTTCTACATTATGAAAGAAATTTTACACAACTGCATCAGATTATCAATCACACTGAGTAAATTAAGACACTGCTGGGCATGGTGGCACACGCCTATGATGTCAGCACTCAGGAGGCTGAGGCAGGAGGACTGTTGTAAGTTTGAGGCCAGCCTAGAATACACAGAGGCACCCTATCTTAAAAAAAAAAAAAAAGATACTATTTAGACTGCTAGATGGTGAATGACAAGAATCAACAGCCGTTCAAAGCAAAGCCCTGCAGGAAGCCTGACACCTCTCAGAAGACCACCACAGATCAAAGACTAAAAGACAGGATTAGATGGAGCCACTCAGCCACTCCCACCTTACCACCTCCTACTCTATTGACCTGATGTGCTTCCGTATTGCTCAGGTGACTAAACCCACACCTATGAGGTTGTATGTAGTTCACGGTCATCTGTGTAACCCTTGTCCCTCCCAGACTAACCTTTCCCAAAGGTCACCTGTAGGTCCAGGGTCTGCACCTGGACTACTACTTCCACTTGTCTGAAATGTCCCTTTTTTCAATTTGTTACTGTCTTACAACCTTTAGCAAACCAAGAAAAAATGAAAAGCAGGTAAGAGAAAAGGGAGACAGTTAAAAATAGAAAAGATTTAAAAGGAGGAGGAGGGCTGGGGATACAGCTCAGTGGAATAAGCGCTTGCCTAGCAAGCGCAGGGTCCTGAGTTCGATCCCCAGTACCGCAAAAAAAAAAAAAACCCAAAAAAAATAAATAAATAAAAGGAGGAGGAGGAAGAGAAGAAAAAGAAAGGGAGAAACTTTGATCAGGTCAGTTTCTAAGTCTAGCCAGGCTGAGAGCCCCTTGAAGACAAGTAACTAGGTCGAAAATAGCTGTCTACTGCCATCTCCTGCTCCACACCCCAATGAACTGGCACAAGACCTGTCCCAGAAGGCCTAGGACACCACCTCACAATTCTGTAGCACCCAATTCCATCAGCACCAAAGCAAATGTCATGACTAGCACTGGAGCCTCTGCTACCATCAAGGAAATCTGACAGCCTCTGAAACATCAGTTACCAGCTTAGGAAGAAAAATCAGCTCTTTGTTCTTCTGGTCTCTTCTCTTCCTATTATGTAAACTCAGGCTTTGGGCATGCAGGAACTTTTTATGCTGCCAGTGATGTTAAAACTGGAACACAGCTGGGCATAGTGACGCACGCCTATAATCCCAGCACTTGAGAAGCTGAGGCAGGAGGATTGCCATGAGTTCGAGGCCAGCCTAGACTACAGTGAGACTCTTATCTCAAAAAAAAAAAAAAAAAAAAAACAAGCCAGGCATGGTGGCACACGCTTGTAATCCCAGCACTTGGGATGCTGAGGCAAGAGGATTGTTGCCAGTTCAAGGCCAGCCTGGGCTACCAAGTGAGCTTAAAGGCAGCCTGAACTGCATAGGGAGACTGTCTCAAAAAGACACACACAAAAAACTAGAACACAAATTTAAGCATACACAGTTGTTTTCATTCTTAATTAGCTGTCACTTTCACATTAAGAATAGAAAAAAAACCTATCCCAAACTCACAAACTCTAAAATAAGTGACTTAATCATGACACGTAAGGCCAAAGATTCACCAGTGGATATGAACCAAAATTCTTTAATAGCAAAAACACATGAACATTGCCAGACTGCTTGTTCAGAAAATCTGAAAGTTAGAGCCATACAGATCTACTATCCAGACCCTTTCCCTGTCACCTATACAAATGCCCCAACATTTGATGAGTCAATGGTATAGTTCTACCCATAACAGTGAATTTCTTTTTCAAGTGCGCTCACACAGAATTTGTCTAAGTAAGTGATGAAATAAAGTTTCAACATAAGTCAGTCAGGAAAGTCCTTCTAGGGGCTGGGCACACAGCTCAGTGGCACAGTGCCTGCCTGGCAAGCGCAAGGTCCTGAGTTCAATTCCTGGTACAAGAAAAAGAAAAGTCCTAGTACTTGCTCCTTCCCAGAAAGACAGCTGCTTTAATATGCAATTGCCCTAGGCCATGGGGGGGAATCAGGCTTTTGATTTACTACTAATACATAAAAGATAAACCTAGAACATGCCAAAGATCCTCTGTCCCAAGCTAAGGAAGGAAAATGGCTGGATGGCTCTTTGGTAAAACCATTTCTACCTCTGAATGGATTTTCTTAAACACCACCCCACCATAAGATCAACAGAGAAAATGGCTCAGACAAGGGAGCAAAGACCCAGTTCCCAGATTACAAGACCAAAAATCCATGCATGTCAGCCAGTCCCCGGCAGCCCTCTCTAATTCTACCCACTGAGGTCCCTGGAAAGGTTTGGGGAAGGTCAGGCCCGCCTACACACCCCACGTACACCAAGGCGCCAAGCCCCAGAGCAGTGTGGATCTGCCCAGAGGCCCTGGGCTTCTGTGGCTGGGAGTGCCTGCAATACCAGAGGGCAGAAATCAGAGTGACACTTGGCACTCTCTCTTTCAACAAACAACCGCAAAGTGCTTTCCAAAGCCAGGCCCTCACCATTTTGAAGACCAGGAAGCTAGAGCCTTCCCTGGGGCAGAGGTAAAAAAGACATAAACTTATCCTGCCCAGCCCCTCCCCCAAGGTCACAGGGCAAACCAAAGGCCATTAGGGAAGGCAAGAAAAACTCTGCTGCTTCTGCAGGCCCAGAGCAAAAAACACCAAGCGTGGCCATAACCCTCCTGGGATGGGTGGCCTTGAGAACTGGCATATCCCTTGTCAGGAATAAAACAAGAATATGACTTGTTAGCTGGAAAAAAATAAAAAAGCGCACCCCGAAGATCTCCCAAGGAATGTTCCCTTGGTGGTAGAGGGGGAAGAGGGTACAACTATGTTTCTGCAGTCACTCAGGAGAGGAAAAATAAGAAAAACAAGAAAGACCTGAGCGCAGCTGCAGTCCCCCTTTCCGAAGGGCACAGAGCTGTGAAGCCCAGAGATGTGAAGAGGGGGACAAACAAGGGCACAGGATAGAAAACGGGCAATGGAAGGTGAGCTACCCACCGCCAACCTTGGTGCCAGTGGGAGAAGAGGGGCAGCCACCAAGCATCCCCCACCTATTTACCAGATCTCACAGGATACCTGGGCATGAAACCCTCAGGTACAGGATGCTGAGATCTGTGGCCTAAAGAACCAGAGGCCCAAGCTAGTCCTTTAGTCTCTGAAGGTGAGAGATGGAGGCCAGAGAAATGATACACCTGGGCCGGGCATGGTGAAGCACACCTATAACCCAGCACTTGGGAGGCTGAGGCAGGAGGATCATTGCAAGTTTGAGACCAGCCTGGGCTTCAAAGTGAACTCAAGACCAGGCTGAACTGCGTATCAAGACCATCTCCAAAACAACAACGAAAAAAAGAAGAAGAAGAAATGACCCACCTATAAAAGCCCTCAATGGGAAGCGGCCAGGTACAAGTGGGGAAGGAGCCAGGAGAAGCAGCTCAGAAGGAAACCACATGCAAGGGGAGCCAGACCGGACACCAGAGAAAGGAAAATGGGAGAAACAAAATCGGGAGATTTGGGGAAGGGGTAGCAGAAGGAAAAGACCATCAATTAAACACTGAGGGAGCTCCAAGAAGCAGGGAGAGGGGGCGCCAAATAACAGGAAGGAATGACTAAGCCGATATCCCAGTAGGCCAGGCCAGGCGCGGTGGCACACACCTACAATCTCAGCACTCGGAAGGCTGAGGCAGGAGGAACACTGTGAGTCTGAGGCCAACCTGTGCTCCATAGTGAGCCTCAACTACACAGAGAAAGCCTATCTCCAAAAAAAGACACCTTAGTGGTACATATTTATAAAACCAGCTACTTGGCGGACTGATGCAGAAGGATTACAAGTATGAACCCAGCCCGGGCACAATGAACCAAGACCCCGCCTCAAAAAACCAAAAAAAAAAAAAAAAAATCAAAAGGGCTAGAGATGTAAAGAGCTATGCAAAGCTCCTGGGGTCAATCTCCAGCACCACAAAGAGAAAAAATACACATTAATGTCAGAATTGTGGGAAAGAGAACTCAAAAATGAGGTAAGAGGCAAGGCTAGGGAGAGAGAACAAATACATGGAAACAGTGGAGGGTGAAAACTGAACCGAATCGGTGTGGCAGTAAAAAATGCCAGCCCGAGGGCAGTACCGAGAGGCTGCAGTGGTATGGGGACGAGTATTAAGAGGACCCCTAAGAGGGATCGCAATAGCAAAGTTAAAAATGCGTCAAAAAATATTCGGGCAAATGGACAGCTCCAAAAGGGACCAAGACGGGAGTGGGAGGACCTACGTAAAAAGATAGGGGCAGAACTGAAAAATGATAAAGAACATGAGAAAGGCTCGCAGGGCAGTGTGCGACGCAGAATAGGAACGATATAGGGGACGGGTCAGTGTCCGAGGTAGAGTCAAGGAAGGGCAAGGCTAAGAAGCCCCACAATGGGTACAGGCAGGAAGCAGGTCTTAGGCAAGGGGGAACTGAAGGGAGGACCGGCCAGAGGAAGGGGAGCAAATGAATGCAACAGCTCCGAGGAGGGCCAGAAAGGAAGGCGAGAAGAAACCCCCAAGAGAACACTAGGGCAGATCTCATGAGGCTGAGGGAAACTGAGTTACGGATCGAGGTCAGGAAAGCGAAAAGCAGACACGAGGGACCTGCGGGGTCAGAGAAAGGGGAGGAGGCTGCTTTCTAGAAGATAGAGGCAGAAAGCAAGGAGGCCAGGGAGCGCGGGTCAAAGACAGGAGGCGAAAAGGTCTGGAAGCGAGGGAAAGGTCTGAATGGCACACGGGAGCAAGAGCTGAGAAGAGGGGGAGGCGGACATGGGGCATCCAAGTCAGAGAAGAGTCGGGGAAGCAGCCAAGGCACATCCGGGGGTGCAGCAGGTTCTGCGAGGGCGAGCGGCACCCAGGAGCGAGATGGGATCAAGTCCGCGAGAAAGACCTCGGGCAGCAGTGCCAGGGGCTTCGGACGGATCTCCAAGAAGGTGCAACGGCAGGTCCTAAAGGGACAGCTCCTGGGGCTGCGATACTAGATTCTGAGACAGGATAACAGTAGACAGGTCACAGAAGAGCCCGGGGCCAGATCCTAAAGGCAGCGGGAGCAGAATCGGAAGGCGGAAGGGTCAAGCATCTCCAAGTGCGGGCCAGAATTAAGGGATGCAGAAGGGTCACCGAAGAGGAGGTGCGTCCCGCGAGCACTGCCATGTCCAGGAGGGGCAAAGGGCATTTCTGGGGCCGGAAGAGGGAAGCCGGGAGGTGAAAAGCCGGGAGCAGGGTGGCCGAAGGTGGGTGTGGACACGGACAGCCCCCCGAGACCCATCGGGCCGGAGGCGGGCGCAGAGACGATGGGCGAGGGTGGACAAGGGCCAGTCCAAAGGCGGCCAGGCCCCGCGGGCCGGGCCCCAGGGCCGAGCGGCGGGGACCGCGGGCCCGGGGCGCTGGGGGGGCCGCTCCCTCCCCTCCCCCTCTGGCTCCTCCATTGTTCGCGGGCTCCGGGCCCCGCGGTCCCCGCCTCCCCCCGGACCCCGCAGCTGGGCGGCGCCCGGCCTCGCCGCACGGGGCCCGCGAGCTCGCGCACTCACCAGCTGGGCACCCTCAGCGCGGCCCCGGCCTCGGGGATCCGGGCCGCGGCGACGGCGGTCCCGGCGCCATGTTCCCCCACGATTCGTCCGGCGGCGGCTGAGGCGGCGACGGCTGCGGCGGCGGGGGGCCGGGCAGACCCTCCCTCGCGGGTTCCCTCCTCCGCCTCCTCCTCCCGCCGCGCCGCGGCTCTCCCTCGGGGCGGGGGGTGGGGAGGGAAGGGGGAGGGGCGGGAACTAGGGGGAGGGCGGACCGGCCTCGCTCGCGCGATGGCGGCGGCGCCTCCTTCCTGCGGCCGCCGCTCCCGAGCGCGCGCCCCCTCGCTACTGCGCGTGCCTGGCGCGGGCACCACTGCAGAGGGACAACAGCCCCCGGGCGCGCGCCGAGGGTGATGATCAGCGCCGGACAGCAAGAAGTAACCGCAGCGCGTGCACGCCTGAGGGGCTCGCTGCCGCCTCCGCGGCCTGAGGCAGGGAGCGGGCGCGAAGGTAGCAGTGCGCGTGCGCCCGGAGAAAATGCCGCTACTGCGGCTACTGCGGCGCGAGACTGAGCGCGAGGAGACCCGCGAACAGGCACAGGGAGCGGGGTGGGCCAGTGCGCGTGCGCAGTAGGGGCTGCCAGCCGGCGCGGCTGCTGGCGCAAGGCGGAGGGAGTGGCTCAAGGGAGGCGCGCGCCTTGCGCGCGCCAGAAGCACTCGATCCTCTTCCTCGCGCTGGCTCTGGAAGAAAACTGGAGTGGAAGAGGCATGGCCTGGCTCTGGAGGAGGAGACGAAGGGCGCGATCCCGCTCGCGCGGGACCTGACTAGCCAATGGGAGGCAGGGGTAGGTGGGTTTGCCGCGCGAGCCGCAGCCCCCCGATAACCGAGGAGGAGAGGAGAGACGTAACGTGGGGCGCTGGGGCGCCGGGGCGCTTGGATGGTGGGGCGGGGCTAAAAAGGAGGGAGCGCACCCAACGAGGGAGTTGATTGGACAGCAATAGGAGGCGTGGCCTGTCTCAGCCCAATCTGACCCTTTCAATTCGTCGTCCCGGAAGAGAGGGCGGGGCTGAAGAGCGCGTGCTCTTAGCCCTAGCAGCGAGGAAAATCTGCAAGCAGCGCGCGCGTTATACGAGTTGTTCGTGATTCGGTGATCGTTCGCTACCTGGCAGAGGGAAGACGGCCTATAAGCATTGTCCAAATGACTTGCAAGGAAACTGTCAGTTGGACGTCTGGAGGGGAGATAGTGATGAAAGAGGGCACCGCTGTAAAACTTGATTCCTCTGAACCGAGGAGTTCCTCTGGGACTCCTCCGGAAGTATGGATTGTAGAAAATGAGCTCTCTGGGCCCGGAGTCTATATTTTGGAATGCATGAAGAAAGGCAAAGTTTCGGGAAATGTACCTCCCTCCGAAGGGCAGCTCCCTGAAACAGTCCAAATTTTCTATAAATATGTATGTGTGTGTCTTTTTAAAATTTTCATTAGTACATGTTTGCAGTAATGATTATATTAATCGTGGATATTTTCGTATACATACATACCTGTGGTAAAGTTTAAGCCTCCAGACTCAATAACAGATTAACAATAGTAATAAAATAGAACAATTACAACTTCACTGATCTGTACTGAAAATAACGTGATTTCAGACCCTCACTTGAAAGATTTAAAACAAATAGCAATATTTTCCACCCTGCTGATCATCAGCTCCTGACAGAAAAACAGAACCAGGGCTCAGTGGTAGAGGATTTCCATAGCGTACCGGAAGCTCTGGCTTCAATCCTGGATCAGGAAAGTAAAGGTAGGTGATTAAGGTAAAGCTATGTGAGTGCTAAAAATCATGCCTTGCATATACAAAGTGCTCTGTAAACACTGATAAAATTATATGGACTCACGTTTTAAAACATGTTTACATAAAGCTTTTCAGATTAAAGATTGTCTCCAACGACCTTTTTCTTTTAACTTATATACATTAAAAAAAAAATTTAACCCTTTTGCTAGGCGTGGTGACACACGCCTGTAATCCCAGTGCTTGGGGAGAATGAGGCAGGAGGACTGCCCTGAGTTGGAGGCCAACATGGGCTACATATCCAAGTTCAAGTCCAACCTGAACTACATATGGAGACCCTGTCTCAAAAAAAGTCAAGGTAGGGGAGGTCACATAAAGCACTTGAGACATTCGCTCCATACTCACAACAACCCTATGGGTTACTTACAAGACACAGAGAGGTTGAACAGCCAGGAACGGGTATATCTGAGGCTTAAACCCAGGCAAGTCGGGGCCAGGTGATACACACCTGTCCCTAGCACTCCCATCAGTCCTGTGGTCGTGTCACCATTTTATGTGTCACCTTTTAAGGCCAGAACTCTGGTTAAGTTACCAAGCCTGGCAAATAATATACAATAAATACTTGCTAATGAGTAAGTGAGTGAATCCAATGCAAAATAAACAGAATGGGAGGCGCGGGGTTGGGGGGGTGCATGGTAGTCCTTGTCCACCGAATAACTCCTATCCTCTTTCAGACACTAGCTACATAGATATCCCCCCTTGAGGAGAGCATCCTCCAGCATTCCCCATTGACGCCCTGGCCACGCTGGCTTACTACAGTCTGGTAATGGGTTTTTCTCTTGTCCGGTGAGGGCAAAACACGACTATCTTAGTCATCGATGATGCCCCTAACAAAGGCCCAGGCCCAAGGCGGGGCTCCTCAGTGTTTTGTTGAATGGATGGAACATCAAGGAGGGCCTTCCCGGTTCTGCAATTCTTCCCAGCACGCAAGAGGGTGAGTGGAAGCTGAGCCAGCCAGGGACAGGAAGCGGGCTTCCCTCGGGGCAGCTGCCCCCGCCAGCCACCCCCCCACACACACTCTGGATAAATAAACAATCGAGTAAACAATTAGCCGGAAGAGAAACGTGGCGAGTGGCAGTTTGGTCCGTTATAAAGATGTCCCAAGTGTTGCTGTAGGGCCAAGCAGGGTAGGTGTGAGGGGGGGAGTCCTGGACCCAGAGCATCGGAGAGACGCCAAGCATGCATAAATAAATAACCTTTTTTAAAAAGCCACAAAAGAATTTTGCAGAAAATACCAGAGTGCTGGGACTCATTCTGTCGCTACTCCTGAGTCAAAAGAATCAGAGGGGGTGGGGACAGGGTCTACAAGTGACCAAGGAGTCAGTGAGCCCACAGCGCCGCCTACAAACCGATGGGAAGAAGCTACCTCTCAGCTGGAGCCGTCGGGGGCTGGCAGCCAGCGTGAACTCTTCTGCCATTGGCCAGAAGCGCAGCCAATCACAAGGGAAAAACGGGAGGCGGTGATGCTCAAGTCCACTGCGCAATCTCAACGCTGGCCCGGCGCTTCCCACTTGATGGGCACGCGCTGAGTGTTCGCGGGAAGGCTGCAGATTGAGTCTTCACTATTTTTATAAGCTTTCAACATTGAAGCATGGGCCCCGCGTGGTATTGTGCACCTATGATCTTAGCGCTTGGGAGGCTGAGGCAGGAGAAACCAGACCCTGACTCAAAGAACCAGAAAAAAAAAATTGATATGTGATACAGATATTGAGAAGTGCACAGGTCACCAGTGTCACACAGAGAACACACCCTTTAACCAGAACACTGCCTGACAAATCACTCGAGGTCCCTGTGCCTCCTGCCATTCACTGCCCTCTGTCCCAGGTGAGCCTTATTCTGGCTTCTAGTACCACACCTCGGTTTTGCCTGTTTCGTACTTCTTATGAATGAGATCCTATAGTAGCTACTCTTAGACGTGGCTTCTCCCGAAGAACACTGGGAGAGGCCTCCACCCTACTGTAGTTAGCGGAGATTGTCATCTTCTCTCTCCTCCTTTCTCCCTCTCCTTCTTCCAAAAAAGGAGTCTCACTCTGTAGTCTTGGCTGGCCTTAAATCCCTTGCTGCTTAGGCTGGCCTCAAACTCCAATCCTCCTGCATCCACCTCCCTAGTGCTGGGATGACGGGCATGTACCACTGTCCTTGGCTCAAGATCTTTCATTTTTGTGCTTAAGAGTGAAACTGATAATGATAGTCCTTGCATCTTTCCCGAGAAGCTTTCCAAAATGGATGTAGCAATTTACTATTCTACAAGTTGCATACAAGTTTTGGTTAAGTCAGGTGTGGTGGTGCACACCTGTGATCTCAGCACCGGGGAGGCTGAGGCAGGAGGATTGCCACAAGTTTGAGGCCAAGCTAGGCTACATGATGAGTTGAGGACCAGCCTAAACTACATAAGGAAAGCCTGGCTCAAAAAAACCCAAAATCAAATAAATAAATAAAATTCAGGATGTAGCTCAGTGGAAGAGCCCTTGCTTAATACAGGGAAGGGAGGTTTTAACTGCTCCTCATTTCCAAAACACTCAGGTTTTTTGTTTTTGTTTTGTTTTTGTTTTTGTCTTTTTGGGACAGGCTCTTGCTATGCAGTTCAGGCTGGCCTTGAGCTCACTTAATAGCCCAGACTGGCCTCAAACTAGCAACAATCCTCCTGCCTCAGCCTCCCAAGTGCTGGGATTACAGGCGTGCACCACAGTGCCTGGCCAAAACACTTAGTATTAACAGTTTTTTTAACTTTGGCCATTCAAATGGTTGTCTAACATGGTTTTATCTTTCTCAAATGATTAATTGAATTACATCTATATATCTGTATATCCCATTTGAGTAGCATTTGTTGTGAAGTGCTTATTCAAATCTTTTGCCTATTTTTTCCCTGTGTTGTACATCTTTTATTTTTGCCTTTTCAAAAGTTGAGGTGGAAATCTCACTATTTTGCCTAGGGTAGCCTCCTACTTAAGACCCTCCTGTCTCAGCCCGCAGTAGCTGCAGTTGCAAGTGTGAGCCATTGCAGCTGACTTTTTTGTTTTTGTTTTTTTGCCATGCTGGGGATCAAACTCAGGGTCTCACACAGGCTGGGCCAGTGTTGTACTTTTGTATTATTACAAAGTAACATGAAGTTCTTGTCCTTGCAAACTATCTTAAATACTCCAGATAAGATGCCATCTCGGTGGACAACTCAGGTGCATCTCACCGGCCTCTCTAGAGTGTGCTTTGCCCCAGGCCTCTCTCCAGACACATATGTTGCAGAGCTCAGTGCCATGAGGTGAAGGCTCTGAGCTTACACGCCTGGCCATGAGTCAGCTCCACAGCTGGCAAACTGTTACCTTGAGCAAAGTAGTCACCCTCTCTGTACCTCATTTTTCTTATCTGTAAAATGATAAATGTTAGTACTTACCTTACAGAGTTGTTTTGAGGTTCTCATCAGTGATACGCTTAGAAAAATGCCTGCAACATAACGGGCATGGTGGTACATACCTATAGTCCCAGCACTATGGGAAGCTGAAGCAGGAGGGTAACAGATTGATGCCGAGCAAGGAAATTTAGCAATTTGGCAAAATCTTGTCTCAAAAAAAAAAAAAAACGTAAAGGCCAGGCATGGTGGCTCATGCCTATAATCCTAATACTTGGGAGGCTGGGGCAGGAGGATCACTGAGTTTGAGACCAGTCTAGGCTGTGTTGTGAATTTAAAAGCCAGCCTGAACTGCACAGCAAGAGTCTGTCTTTAAAAAAAGAAGAAAAGAAAAGAAAAAAAAAGGGGGAGGCTGGGGATATAGCTCAGTGGAAATAAGCACCTGCCCGGCAAGCGCAAAGTCCTGAGTTCGATCCCCAGTACTGAAAAAAAAATAATAATAATAATAAATAATAAATAAAAATGAAAACAATTTAAAGGGCAGGATGTAGCTTAGTGTAAAGACCCTGAGTTCAGTCCCCAGTAACTAACACACATAGAAAGAGAAAGAGAGGGGCAGGGATATGACTCAGTGGTAGAGCTCTTGCCTTGCACGCACAAGGCCCTGAGTTCAATCCCCAGCATCACATACATGAGAAAAAAACAGTAATAATAAATAAATACATTTAAAACTTAAGCCAATTTGTGGGCTTACAGTATCCCTGAGGAATTTTGGAAAAAAAAAGAAAGAGAGAGAGAGCCAGGCATAGTGGCGCATGCCTGTAATCCCAGCACTCGGGAGGCTGAGGCAGGAGGATCATTGCAAGTTCGAGTCCAGTGTGGGCTACAAAGTGAGCTCAAGGCCAGCCTGAACCACATAACAAGACCCTGTCTCAAAAAGACCAAAAAAAGAGAAAGAGAGAAGAGGAAGGAAGGGGGAGGGAAGGAGAGAGGAAGGAAGGAAGGAAGGAAGGAAGGAAGGAAGGAAGGAAGGAAGGAAGGAAGGGCAGGGAACTGGAACACAATAAGCACCATGCAGTAGTAGTAACAGGTAGCCCAAAATGGTGACTTTTTAGAAAGATAATCATGTAGCCAGGCACACACCTATAATCTCAACACTTGCGAGGCAGGAGGATTGCAAATTCCAGGCCAACCTGGCTACGCAGTGAATCCTATCTCAAAAAAAAGATAAATCCTGTGAAATTTTCTTTCTTTTGGCAATATTGGAGATTGAACCCACCAGTGCTCTACCACTCAGCTACATCCCCAGCCACCTTTTTTAAAAATAAATTTTAAATTTTGAGGCAGGGACTCGCTAAGTCACTACATTGCCCAGGTGGGGCTCAAAATTGCGGTCCTCCTGCATCAGCCTCCCAGAGCACTAAGATTATAGGCATGGGCCACCACGCCTGGTACAACCACGTTTCCTTTATGCACTGCACATGTATTGGTCAGCACTTACTTTTTTTTTTTTTGTGGTACTGGGGATCGAACTCAGACCCTGTGCTTGCTAGGCAAGCGCTTATTCCACTGAGCTATATCCCCACCCCCCAGCACTTACTTTTTTTGGCTACTGTGAATCCTGAGGCTGCTCTGAACGTTGGTACCATTATCTGTCTGCGTCCCAGTTTTTGGTGTTTTATAGAACTAGGAATCAAAGTGCAAAATCACATTAATCATTCTATATTTTTGGTTTTGTTTTTTGAGGCAAGATCTTGCTGTGTAGTCCAGGCTGGCCTAGAACTCAGGGTGATCCTCTGCCTCAGCCTCCCTCATAATGGGACTGCAGGTGTGCGCCACCACACCCAGGTAACTTGTTTTTTCTTTTTTACTTTTTTTTCCCCCTTAGTGCTAAGGCTCAAACCACCTCAGGCTGTGAGCATGCTAAGCAATCCTCTCCCACTGAGCCCCAGCCAGTCCCAAACCTGTATTTAACTTTTTTCTTTTTTTTATAATTGGCATTTTCCTAATGGGTGTGCAGGGGTATCTTGCGGTTTTGCTTTGCAGCTCGCTAATGACTAGTGATGGTAGGCATCTTTTCATGCCCTTATTGCCCATTTTGTAGCTCTTTTGAGAAAGGCCTGCTCAAGTTCTTTGGGCATTTTTCCCCAAAACTGATGCAAAATATTTATTCCAAGTTAGTTATTTTATGCTGTGGTTTTCCCTCTTAACTTCTGATAACCACATCTTTGTAAATCTGAAAATAATGTTATCAAAATGATCTTAACCTTTGAAACGTCACTCAAAAATGTATATATTGAGCTATGCTTGGTGGCACACACCTGTAACCCCAGCACTCAGGAAGCTGAGGCAGGAGAATCACTGCAAGTTCAAGGCCATCCCTGGCTACATGGTGAGGTGGTTTTGGTTTTGGGGGCGTTTTTGGTACTGGGAATCAAACTCAGGACCTTGCACTTGCCACGAAGGCACTTATGCCACTGAGCTATAACCCCAGCCCAACATAGTCAGTTCAAAGCCAGTCTGAACTATATAATGAGACCTTGTCTCAAAACAAACAAACAAAAAAGTATATATTACAATTCACCCTGAATACCAAGGCTGCACAAATAACACATTTCCTTTATCCAAATATTTTACAGCTGTACCCAGAAAAGGAAAACAAAAACAAACAAAAAATCTGCTTGGCACATACCTGGTTAAGGGTTAAAGTTACCCAAGCAGCCAAAAATAAAATAAAATACCCAAAGTATTAGCATTACCTAGTTGGACATAAAGGTGCAAACCTGTAATTCCAGCACTTGGGAAGCTGAGGCAGGAGGATCACTGTGAGTTCTAGGTCTGCCTGGGCTACATAGCAGGGCCCTGTCTCAAAAAGAAAAAAACAGAGGCCTGGGGTATAGCTTAGCAGCACAGTGCCTGCCTGGCAAGCACAAGGTCCTGAGTTTGACTCCTGGTACCAAAAGCAAAAAAAAAAAAAACCAAAATCACAAAGTGTTAGCATTAAGTTAATACCATGACAACTTCAGTAGTCACTTTGTCACTGCCAGTGGCTGTTTGAGCACAGAGGTCCCGGCCCCATGGGCTGGCAGCAGACGCTATTGCTGCAGCATAGTGCCTCCTGCACTGCCACCCCCACCACATTGCCCCATGTGTACTGCATGTGTGGACTGAAAATTCTTTCCCACCACACAAACATTTCTATTAAGCGGAGAGTGAGAAGAACAACAACAAAGGGATACAATTATTTCCCTTGTGCATGAAGTATTCAACGGCAGAGGAAGAGGAAAAGGAGCCAGGTGTCAGTGCACACTTGTAATCCCAGTACTTGTAATCCCAGGCCGAGGCAGGAAGGTCCCAAATTTAAGCCCACCCTGCTCAATACAGTGAGACCTTGTATCAAGGAAGTGTAGGGATGTAGCTCAGTGCAAAGGCAAAGTTCATACCCCACCAAAAGAAAAGTGTTTTGTGTATTGCTTTGCTTTGTTTAACAGACTCTGAATTTGAGCTCCCTTTCCAGTGATGAGGTGTCTGGGTGTCATTGTTACTTTGATGTCGCTTGCATGATAAAATAAGTACCAGAGACCAAAAGGACTCTGATACAAGAATAATTTTGTGACTTGAACATTATCAAGCATTTACATCAAATGATGAGGTCAGGGCTGGGGATATAGCTCAGTGGCATGAGCACCTGCCTGGCAAGCATGAGGTCCTGAGTTTGATTCCCACTACCAAAAAAAAAAAAAAAGATGAGGTCAAAACCAAAAGTGTGCTAACATGATTGCACTATTATCTCATGTCGTTTTGATGTAAGGAACAATCAATGACTGGTTGTTTAATCAATCTTGTATGTCTATTTTTACTATCCTGAGCATACACTTTGAAGTTATCAATGTGTAATACAACAACCAGTGTTAATCCCCTTCCACCTTATCTGTTCAGTTTTTCACTTGTTCTTGTGCTACTGTGTGTCTGTTTGTTAATGTTTCTGTTCTTTTACTTTTAAAATAAAAAAAAAGTGTGTGGATAGAATTATTCATCTTATTTCTCTAGGCAGAGAAAGTAAAGTGCCAGGTCTTTTTGCTGGGTCATAAGTAGCAAACTAATATATATATATATATATATATATATATATATATATATATATTGATATCATATATCAGCTATATATATGATAGCTAAGATAATTGTATTACTAATTTCTATTAGTTTGTTGAAAGGAACAGTTAGTGTTAATATCGTTTGATCAATCTTATATCCCTCTATCTGGTAATCTGAGCAATTACTTTGAAGATGAGAATATGTAATACAGTCACCATTGTTAATTTCCATCATCTTTTTTTGAAATTCTATATCATTTTATTGTCTTTATAAATTATCTTTAAAATAAACAAATAAGTAGCAAACTATTATTTTAATATTTTATTTATTTTAATATTTTAATTTAAACCAGATGTGGTGGTACACACTTGTAATCCCAGCACTTGGGAGGCTGAGGCAGGAGGATCACTGTGAGTTTGAGACCAGCCTGGGCTACAAAGCGAGCTCAAGGCCAGACTGAACTGCATACCCTGTCTCAAAAAGGCCAAAAAAAAAAAGTGACTAATCCCTGGGCGTGGTGGCACACGTCTGTAGTCCCAGCACTTTCTCAAAGCTGAGGCAGGAGGATCTTTGTGAGTTCAAGACCAGCCTGGGCTACAAAGTGAGCTCAAGACCAGCCTGAACTGCATAGTGAGACCCTGTCTCAAAGATAAAACAAAAAAAAAAAAGAAAGAAAAGAAGGACTTCTTTTGTGTATACCCTAAACACACCAGCCAAGTCTTTCCAGGCCTCATCACCTGGCGTTTCATGGCTACCCATTTCAGTGACTGAGTCCTCAAACTGTTTCACAGCTGCTTCTCTCATTTTGTTTTCATTCTTGTCATTTTTGAGATAGAGTCTTGCTGTGCAGACCACAGTCTGCCTGCTGAGTCCTGGATTCAATGAGGGACAGGTTTTCTCTTCCAACTGCAGCTTTTCCACCTGTCTTTTTCCTCTTTTTCCCTCCCCTCTGTTCCCTTGTTTGTTTTTGGTCTTGGTTCTTTGTTTTGTTTTTGGTTTTTGTCTTTTTGAGACAGGGTCTCTCTGTATGTTTCAGGCTGGTCTTGAATTCAGGGTGACCCTCCTGCCTCAGCCTCTCAAGTGCCAGGAGTACAGGTGAGCGCCACCACACCAGGCTACTCCGTTTTTTCAGAATATCTACTGGCAACTTATCTGACCATGGTGGTGAGAAATTTAGCCTGACAGGAACAAAGTCATTCTCTGCTGTTTAGATCAGGGTCTTTTTTCAGAAAGGAGCGGCACCCAACCTCATGTAAGGACCCCAGCATGAAACATCTCTGTTCTTGTTTCCCCGAACTCCTTAAGGTTACCAGCCAGAACTCCCTCGAGGTTTTCTTGTGTTTTGTTTTGGGTTTTGGAGTTTTTTTTTTTTTGAGGTTTTCTTGTTAAAGGATGCTTAAACTAGGTGTGGTGGTGCACGCCTGATCCCAGCACTCCGGAGGCTGAAGCAGGAGGATTGGTTTAAATTTGAAGCCAGCCAGAGCTACATAGTGAGTTTAAAGCCAGCCCAAACTATGAAGTGAGACCCCTGTCTCAAAAAACAAAAATAACCTAAACAAACAACTATTAAAGACACAATCAAAAATTTTCAGACAAAACCTTTAAAACACAAGTCTCTTTGTTTTTACACAACTGCTAAAAAGTGTACAGATATTTGTAATTATTTTAACCTTCAAAATCTACCCTAAAGACCTAAGAATTCCTGTTTTTTAAAAAGGACAACAGCCAGGTGGGGGTGGCGCACACCTGTATTCCCAGCACTGGGGAGGCTGAGGCAGGAGGATCACTGCAAATATGAGGAAAGCTTGGGCTACATCATCATGAGTTAAAGGCCCACCTGTACTATACAGCGAGACTCTGTCTCAAAAAAAGAAAAATAAATTTTTAAAAGGCTGTATGAATCCACCAATTTGTGCTTCTGATCACAATCCCTTTTTCTGCAATTACGGCTTCTGATAACCCCACCCTCCGAGTACACTGGCTCCATCTACTGGAGACTTCAGGCATGACCGGCTAAAACCGAGGACAAGAGCCGGCTCTGAGAATGCTTTCCCAGCTTTTCAGCCAGTACAGGTAAATAGTCCCAGTTCTAACGAAGCTCTTACAAAGTGGCCGCTACAAAGCCAAGGACTGATCGACTGAATGACTGATTAATTTTAATTTTTTTTCCCCTGGGACAGGATCTCATTATGTAGTTCAGGCTGGCCTTGAATTCTCTATATATGGAAAGGGCTACCCTGAAACTCTCTGCCATCCTACCTCAGCCTCCTGAATGCTGGAATTACATTCGTATGCCACCATGCCCAGCTTGTTTTTTGTTGTTGTTGAGTTGTAGGAGGTTTTTTTTGTTTTGTTTTGTCTTTTTGAGACAGGGTCTCGCTATGCAGTTCAGGCTGGCCTTGAGCTCACTTTTTAGCCCAGGCTGTCTCGAACTTGCGACGATCCTCCTGCCTCAGCCTCCCCAGTGCTGGGGTTACAGGCATGTCACCATGCCTGGCTCTGCAAACATTTTTAATTTTTTTTTGCCTTTTTGAGACAGCATCTTGCTAAGCAATTTAGGCTGGATTTGAGCTCATTTTGCAGCCCAGGCTGGCCTCAGACTCACAAAGATCCTCCTGCCTCAGCCTCCCGAGTGCTGGGATTATAGGTGTGCGCCACCACGCCTGTTGATTTTAATTTTCATAATGAAGATTTATTTGGTTGTTTCCCTTGCATGTACTGAGACTATTGAAACATGATCCAAAATAAACCTCTCCCACAATTGTAGGTGTTGTGTATTTTGTCCAGTGACAAGGAAAAAAAGTGACCAAGACAGTAGATACAATCATTTTCTAAGTAAAATTCTGAAGAAAGGAAAACGCAGGGGCTGGGGATGTCACTCAGCAGTGTAGCACTTGCCAGCCAGCATGCAGCCCTGGGCTCCTCCCCCAGCACCGCAAGGAGAAATCCCCGGGTGTGGTATACAGGTGTCACTGGGCACCTCCCTTCCTTTCCCAGCACCTGGGCTTGTTTTGTTATGTGATGCACCTGAGCCAATTAACTGTTCTCAGGTGAGGTATATCTGGTCACTTTCCAATTTCTCCAGTGAGCACGTTTTAATGGACATCACAAAGCAGACATTGTTTCCCAGATTCACACCGCAGTGAAAGTGCTGGAATTTGTCCTTTCTGTCTGTGGCCATGCACAAGATTTCAGGAGGGGCTCGTTCCCAAGCAGTGCAGCGCCAGGGCTGGCAGAGCTGGGTACTTTGGAAACTTGTGCATTCTTCAAAACTACCCTAGGGAGGTGACCTTTTGGTCCCTTCTATTTTACACATGAAGATTGAGTTCAGAGGTAAAGCCACTGGCCCAAAGTCACATAGGTAAGACACACAGTGGCCATATTTGTGCAAAAGCTGGTGCTGCTGCTGTTGCCATTGCTGTTGTTGGGCAGGTTTGTTTGACAGGGTTTTGTTTTTGCTTTTGTTTTGTTGTGGTTTTGGTACCCGAAATCAAATTCATGACCTCACTTGCCAGCCAGGCGCTGTGCCACTGAGCTACACCCCCAGCCCTTAAGACAGAGTTTTTACTACATAGTCCACACTGCTCTTAAACTCATCATGTAGCCCCTAGCTGGTTCAGAACTCATGATCCTTTTGACTCGGCCTCTTGAGCGGTAGGATTTCCAGTGTGCATCACCACACCCAGAATTTAACTACCTAACTCATGCTCTTCTGTGGTGTCCATCTCCCGCAGAGAAACAGTGCGTGCGTGCATGTGCGTGCGTACGTGTGCGTGTGTGTGCGTGAACTCGCACACACTCTACAACTGATCCATACTCCCAGCCTCAATATATTTTCAACAAAGCATTGGGTGAACAGGGGAAGACAGTTATACCCTAGCACGGTGGTTCGTGCCTGTAACTCCTCCCTCTGGGAGACTGAGTGAAGCTAAGGGAGGATGATCACAAGTTCAAGTTCCCTCTGGGCATCTTAGGAAGACCCTGTTTTACACAGCACCTACCTGGCAAGCATGAGGCCCTGAGTTCGATTCTCAGTATAAAAAAAAAAGACCCTGTTTTAAAATAAAAAATAAAACCAGGTGTGGTGGTGCATGGCTCTAATCTCAGCACTTGGGGGTATGAGCCAGGAGGATCTCTTCGCGTTTGATGCCAGCCTGGACTACATTAGCAAGACCCTGTCTCAAAAGAAACAAAAATAAATAAAATTTATAACTATAAGTATAAATAAATAAATGAAAAGGGCTGGGGATGGAGTTCAGTGCGTAGGTTCTAGGTTCAATATCCAATGCCGATGGGGAGATGGTAATACTGTATTTCTAGATCCCCAATGGAGTTTACTTAAAACTACTACTCCCAGCATGTCCTCTTCAGGTGAGTTGAGGGGGTGGGGTGTGAGGGGGAATGTACCAGACTACATTTCCCGAAATGCAACGCTTTCTTTCCGGGCCGTCAACCACCTCGGGAATTGTAGTGGTTCGAAGAAAGCTTCGTCCACAACTCCCATCATGCACTTGGAATCTGGCTCCCTTTGATAAGAAAAGGACTGTCATGCAGCACGCGAAGAGACGGGACCGATCCTTTGCCTCGCTTTCCGCCTGTCGGAGGAAAACACTTTGTGAAACTACACCTCCCAGAGGGTCGTGCGTGAGGGAGGCGGGTCCTTCTTCCGGAAGTCCGTTCCAGCCCTGGGCGCCCCAACTGCAGCCACAACCAGAGCCACCCAGTCGCCGAGGGACCTGGGCTGCTAGGGTCCGAACAGGGGTCGTCATGGTAACTGGGGCGCGTCACGCCCGGAACTAGTAGAGGGAGGGTCCCCTTGCAAACAGACAAAGCTTGGTTTGGCACTGACGAGCACCCCCCTTGCGGCGGATGGTCTGGGCCAGGCGCGGGCTCTCGGGATTGGGGCCATCAGGGGCTGGCATGGGGGAACGGGGCCTTGATTCTGCTCAGCGGGGGCGCTGGGGTCTCCAGGCATGAGGACACAGGAGAAGAGGAGCCAGGAGAAGGGCTGTGCGGGTGGGAGATACTGGAGGTTGTTGGGGGCTTGACACTGGAGAGGCAACTTGCGCGGCACGGGGTAGGGAGAAGGCATTGGAGGTGGGAAGGAGGCATTGGACGGGAATGGGGACACTGGAACAGGGATCGAGGCGTCTCTGTGGGAAGAGTCTGCAGAGGCAGAGAGCTGGCATTGCAGGCGGAGACGCGGTGTTGGAGCAGGAGACTGCTGAGGAGGGCGAATGTCAAGGGGAAGGGGCTGGGCACTAGCGACCGGAAGTAGGGAACTGCCGGGAACCAGGGTCTAGAGTTGGGGGAAGCGTGGTGCCAGAGGAGAGAGGCTCGGAGGTCCTGGGCGCTAGAAATGGAGAGCAGCTGAACTGATCTTTCCCAGAAGAGAGATCTTGGGGGCAGGGAGCAGGCTTGGAGGTGTGACACGGGGAGGAGGCTCTTGGAGCAGCGACTGAGGCCCGGACTTGGGGGGTACCCCTGACCCCAGGTTGGTCTTCGGAATTGGGGAAGGGTTCTTTGGTCGGGGATCAGGACAGGAGGCGAATGGGGGAGTTTCAGACGAACGGGTCTGCACAAGCAACAGGATCCTTGAAGGCAAGATGCGATCTTTGTTCTTTTTTCTGGTGGTGGTAGATTTTTCTTTTGAGACAGGATCTTACTATTTATATTTAGTTCAGGCTAGCCTCACACTCACAGGTGTCCTCCTCCCTCAGTCTCCCAAGGGCTGGGATTCCAGGGTGAGCCACCATGCCTGGCAAGATGGGATCTTTGGAAGAAGGGAAGGCAGCCTTGGGGTTGGAAGAGGGGTGTCTCCAGTGAACAGCTCCTGAGGCTTGAGAGGGGACTGAAATTGAGAAAGTGGAGGTCAAAAGGGATCAGCTCCAAGGGAGAAGGGGTAGAGGCCAGGGAAGCTGGGGGGCATCCGGAGGGGACAATGGAGGGGTGAGGATACAGGAGGGGAGCAGACTTGGAGACATTCAAACAGGCAGGAGTCTTGAGGGGTGCTGGGCATAAGAGGTGGCCATGTCAAGTCCCCAGAAGTGTCCTGGGTCCCTGCTTGGCCCCAGCTGTGGCTACCTGCCCTTCCCCTCACCCCTGCTAAGATAGGAAATGGCTTTCCCTGGCTCAGCAGAACGCATTCTTGGAACGGGCTTGTAAGATCCTGTTCCTGCCTACTTGCTGCGTTAGGGCCTAGTGGGGTGTGTGAAGAATGAGGCTTAGGAAAGAAAGTGGGCGCTATGGAAAGACAGGGCTCCCGCAAATCAGGGTAAGGGGTTGGAGCAAAGCCTTTAAACTCCCAGGTCGTCCTTTCCCTGAGCCTTGGTTTTCTTGTCAATAAAATGGGCATCAGCATGCTAGGCTTCCTAGCTAGGTCCTGCGTTGGGGCCTTGTTTTTGCAAAATCAAGTAACACATTATAATTGCTCCTGGTGTTACATGACACTGAGAATATGCCAGTCCCTGTACCACACCCTTGTCTTCATTGCCATGTACCTTAGTCTCATGAAGGAGGTGCTTAGTGTGTCCATTGAATGGAGAGGGAAGCTGAGGCCCAGAGAGGTTAAAACGTCTGCCCAAACACACAGCAATAGTGGCCAGGATTTGCTCTGGCTCTAGAGTGTGTGCTTGTAGCCCTTTGATCAAATGCCTCTCAGACATAATGATGGCTAATTTTATCGAGGTTCCCCCTGTGTAACAGGTGCTGTGCTAAGCACTTGTGTTATTTTGTTTTGCAGTACTCGTGGTGGGACCCTTGCCTTGTCTTTGTGCACAGCAGGCGAGCGCTCTGCCACTGAGCTACATCCCCAACCCTTTTTAATTTTTATTTTGAGGCAGTGTCTCTGTGCTGCCTAATTTGGCCTCGGACCTGTGCTGCTCCTGCCTCAGCCTCCTGGGTAGCTGGGATTACAGGGTTGCACCACCATGCTTGGCTTCTAAGTGTTTCTGACTTTGACTCATTCAGTTTGCACAGTAGCTGTGATGTTTAACCTGGCTTTTCAGAATCATAACAATAAACTCTACAGGCAGAGTTGGTGAGAACCATAGTTAACACGGAGCAAGAATTCTGAGCCAGGCCCCACTCTGGTGCTTCTGCACTGTTTCTGCTCCCAGCAACCTGAGGCCCTCAGGTCACAATGTGGTAAAAAAGGACAGGGCCCGGGTGTAGCTCAGTGGCAGAACCCTGGCCAGGCCTTGGGAAGCCTTGGGTTCTCTCCCCAGCACTGCAAAACAAAACCACAAAGGCAGATGTTTGGAAAATAATTCCTGAAATGCGTCAACATAGAGCTTCCATATGATCCAGCACTTACGCCTCGGGTCTACTCCCAAGATTCTATGCCAAAACCTGGACTTAGCTGCTCATAGCAAGCGGGGCATGGTGGCGCATGCGATAAGCATGGCGATAATCCCAGCACTCGGGAGGCTGAGGCAGGAGGACTGATGTGAGTTCAAGGCCAGCCTGGGCTACATAAGTGAGCTCAAGCTCACCCTAAACTGCATAGCAAGACCCTGCCTCAAAAAGACAAAAGAAAAAAAAAAAAAACCTTGCTCATAGCAGCATCTATCGTGATGACCAGGAAGTAGAAGTGACCCAAATGCCCAGCCAGCAAGTGGATAGGCAGAGTCAGAGGCCATCATGTGTACGTTATTCACCATAGAAAGGAATGAAGCCCTCCACTGTGCTGCCTGTGGCTGTGCCAGGTCCCCGGAACCGCATCCGTGTGATCCCACTTACACGAAATGTCCAGAAAGGGCAAGTCTGCAGGGGCAGAGGTGGGGTGGAGGTATAGGAGGTTTCTTTTGGGATTAATAAGAATGTTGTGGCCAGGTATTAATAATGCACACCTGTAATCCCAGTGCTCAGGAGGCTGAGGCAGGAGGATGGCCGAGAGCTGGAGGCCAGCCTGGGCTACATAGTGAGATCCTGTCTGAGAAGACAAAAACAACAACATGTTTTGGAATTAGTGGTGGTATTTGTACAACTACAAACATACTAAGGGAATATCCTGAAAACCCTCAGACAGTCTGCATTTTTAGTGTGAGGATTTTGTGGTCCGTGAATTGTATTTCAGTTTCCTAAACAATTAGTAAGCCAAAAAGAAAAAGAAGAAAAAGAAAAATGGCAGAGCCAGGACTCAGACTAAAGAAGTCTAAGTTACAAACATTTATTTAATTTATTATGGTTATTTGAGCCAGGGTCTCGCTATGCAGTTTATTTTATTTTATTTTTTCCCCCAATATGTAGTTTAGGTTGATGTTGAACTCATTATGTAGCCTAAGCTGACCACATTTGCAGCGAACCTCCCGCCTCTGCTTCTCAAGTGCTGGGAACATAGGTGTGCGGCACCCTACCGGGTTGAGACCGATTTACTGAGTGTCTACCGTGCACTGGCCACTGAGCCAGGTTGATAAATGTATATAACCTTCAAAACACTTTGGCAAGGTGGGTGTCCTTGGGGATGTGTGTCGCGCATGCTCATGCAGGAGGGACCAGGCTTTCGTAGTGCTGTAGGGATGGGCGGGGCTCCCGAACCGCCGACTTCACTGGCTCCTCCTGCCCCCGCAGATCCGCTTCATTCTCATCCAGAACCGCGCGGGCAAGACGCGCCTGGCCAAGTGGTACATGCAGTTCGATGACGATGAGAAACAGAAGCTGATCGAGGAAGTGCACGCCGTGGTCACCGTCCGAGATGCCAAGCACACCAACTTCGTGGAGGTGCCGGACCCCCCTCCCGCTACGTGCGCCGGGGCCCTCTCGGCCACCCCTTCCTCTCTCCTCTCACCCCGCTAACTTGAGCCTTTTCCCTACCCCTTCCTTTTTGGGTACTGTTTTTATTTTTTTGAGACAGAGTCGCGCTTTGTAGTCCAGGTTGGTCTTCAGCTCACTATGTAGCCCAGGCTGGCCTGGAACTCCAGGTGATCCTCCTGCCTCAGCTTCCTGAATGGTGAGGTGTGTGCCACCATGCTTGGCGTTTTGGGGTACTTTTCATAGTGAAAAGTTACCAATGTAAGGCTGGGGATTTAGCTTAGTGGTGCAGCGCCTGTGTGGCAAGCCTGAGGTCTTGAATTCAATTCCCACTACCCCCCCAAAAAAGTTACACACGTATAAACTAGCACAGAGACAAAGCAGGGAGAGGAGACTGAAGATCCATACGCCCGCTACTCAGCCTGTACTAGTATTACTTTTCACCTTCCTGCTCTGCATCATTTATGTTTTTATCCTGGAGTTGTGTGGCTGGTATTGTTGCTGTGGTCTTTGCAATGCTGAGGAGGGAGCCAGGGGCTCATACAGGCCGGGCAGAGCGCTCTGCCACTGAGCTATGGCCCCAGCCCTTTTCATTTCATCTTATTTATTTATTTCTCATTTTTGTCTTTTTGAGACAGGGTCTTGCTATGCAGTTCAGGCTGGCCTGGAACTCACAGCGATCCTCCTGCCTCAGCCTCCTGAGTGCTGGGATTACAAGCAAGTGCTGGGATTATAGTTTATTTTACATTTTGAGACAAAGTTATGGTAGACTGGCCAGGCTGGGCTTGAACTTGCTATCCTCCCACCTCAGCCTCGCAGATAGCTGGGATGTCAGGTGTGCGCCACCACGCCAAGGCTCCTGTGCTTCAGTTTTAATCTCTCCACCTTTTTTTTTTCCCCTCTCCACCTTTTATCCCGACATCTACCTGTTTAAGAGGCCAGGCTGGGGCTGTGGGTGCAGCTCAAGGGTTCCACCCCCAGCACCACACACACATACAAAAGGGACCGAATTCCTGTAGAGTTCAACAAATGTTAAATATCTTGAGGGGTCTTTTGGTTTTGTTCTTGCTGTGTAGCCCAGGCCAGCTGGAAACTTGAGGTGATCCTCTTGCCTCAGCCTCCCAAGTGCTGGGATTACAGGTGTGCCCCACCATGCCCAGCAAAGCATTCAACAAAAATTAACCATGGGCTTCCTGCATGTGACTCTGTTCTTGGTGCTGAGGGCATCGCAGTGAATGTGACAGATACACATCGCTGCCCTTGCAGAGCTGACTTTCTGGCTGACAGGAGATGGATGGTAAAAGATACAGTATCTGGCGGCATGAAACAGCCACAAGAAAAATAAGCAGCTAACGTGGTGGGACGGTGCTGGGTGTGCAGGTTTACCTGGTTCCTTCAGGAAAGCATCACTGAAAAGCGACCTTCAGCCAAGGCCAGGAAACTCCCAGGTTGGGGGAAGAGGAAGTGCAAAGGCCCTGGGACAGGACTGGCAGGAAGTTGGGAGCTCTTGAGGCAGGAAGGTAAGGTATGGCAGAGTGGGGGGCGGGCTGGCCGTGGGTTTCCAGAAGACCATGTGAGGCTTGGAGTAGGGGGATAGGGGTGCTGAGGCTTCTGGGATTCCCCTGGGTGCAAGAGTGGAAGCAGGGGAGCACAAGAAGGTGACCCCAGTAGTCCAGGGCCGGGTGCTGGTACCAGGGCCAGGGTGGCCAGCATGGGGGGGCACGTGGTGAGAGAGAAGGCAGGGCTGATACCCGGGATGTGCTGGGTGTGTGGTGCTACCCTATCACAAGATGTCACAGGGTGGGGTGACTCCGGGAGGGTGGCGGAGAAGGACAGCAGGGCCAATGGGAGGGGTGGCGACCGGGGACAAGGAGCCTGGGCAGTGCGGACGTGGGAGTTGCTGTCCCCCAGGAGTGGCCAAGCTGAGGGGCACTGGGAGCGGTGAGGTGAAAGAGATGAGGCGGGGGTGAGTGTCCGTGCAGAGACACAGGTTGGCAGGGAGCAGGACCCTGACGTGGGCATCTGGCAGCCAGGGGACGTGGGGTGCCGGGGCTGCCGCAGCACTCACTCGTGGGTGGCCTTGGCAGAGGCATCTCACATACAGGGACAGACACAAGCCCAAGCCTGGCAGGGTGGTGCACATCTGTAATCCCTGCACTCTGGGAGGCTGAGGCAGGAAGACTGTGCGCTTGAGCCCAGCCTGGACAATTTAACTCCTTAGTGAGACCCTGTACCAAAAGAAAATAAAATTTAAAAAGGACTGGATATGTAGCTCAGTGCAGAGGCCCTGGGTTCCATCTCCAGTACAAAATAAAATTAAAAAAAAAAAAAACACCCAAAAAGCAGACATAGGCCTATCCCCAGATAGTAACCAGCAGGATACACAGGGGTAGAGGAAGGAAGGAGGCCTGAGAGGCATGGGAGTCTGGAGGGCGTCCTGGAGGAAGTATCAAGTGGAAATGAAACTAAGTTCTTTGTTTGGTTTTTGAGGCAGTGTCTCACCGTAAACAGTCCTGGCTGGCCGTGAACTCCCTATGTAGCCCAAGTTGGCCTTAGACTTGAAGGATCATCCTGCATCAGCCTCCTCAGTGCTGGGATTACAGGTGTGCACAGCCACACTGGTTTCCCAGGGAATTTAGGACACTGCCAGTCAGTGTCAGGTCGCTTGCTCATGGGTGCAGGAGGCATTATTGTGATACTAGAAAACAGAATCAGGCTGTGGAAATTAACAAAATGCTGAGCGCAGAGTAGACGCCCCAGGACTAACGTTGGCACTCGTAGTCACCACTAGGTGGTGCCATACACACATCCCAGGCCTAGGTTTGAGCCAGAATGTGTATTTTTATGGAAGTATTTGTCAGTATCTGTATGTCTTTCTTTTCTTTTCTTTCTTTCTTTCTTTCTTTTTTTTTTTTTTTTTTTTTTGGCATGGAACCCAGGGCTTTCACATGCTGGGCCAGGCTCCACCACTGAGCTGTATCCCAACCCCTGTCAATCAATCTCTTTACCCCTGCAGACACAAAATATATGTCCTGGCTCTGTGGGCTTGATATGTGTGCATGTGTTATTATTCTAATATTTATAGATACCAGTTGAATATCCTTTATCTGAAAACCTGAAATCCAAAAGTTTCTGTTATATTGAGAGTTTCTCTAGGAGGCTCAGGCTGATCTCGGATGCCTTTGCTCAGGTGATCTGCTTGCCTCAGCTTCCTGAATAGCTGAGAATTCAGTGTGTGCTGTTGCACCCAGCTCAAAATCTGAAGCTTCCCGCCCCCCCAGCATAATAGCACACACGTGTAATCCTAGTACTCTAGGAGGCTGAGGCAGGAGGATTGTAAATTTTAACCCAGCCTGGGCTATTTAGTGAGACTGTCTCAAATTAAAACCTAAAAAGGGCTGGGCATGTAGCTCAGTATGGGGCCCCAGATACAAAATCCAGTAGCCCAAGGGGAAAAAAAATCTAAAACATTTTGAGTGCAGATAAGAAACTCAAAAGGCCAGGGCCAAGTGTGATGGCACACGCCTATAATCCTAGCACTGGGGAGCCTGAGGCAGGAGGATTGTTGTGAGTTCCAGGCCAGCCTGGGCTACAAAGTGAGTTGAAGACCAGCCTGAACTGCATATTGAGACCTTGTCTTAAAAAAGACATAAAGCAAAACACTGAGATCTGAAACACTTGTAGGCCCAAGCCTCTGAGATAAAGACCCCTGCACAGGATCACCTGTGTTGGGATCCGTGAGGGCCAGGCCTGTAATCATGGGTGGAACCAGGGCCTGGTGCATGCTAGGCAGATGCTATACCTACCACCTCCATCCCCAGCACTGTTTTGAGACAGGGTCTTGCCAAGCTTCCCAGGCTTAGCTTGAACTTGAGAACTTTCATGCCTCAGCCTCTTGAGGAGCTGGGATTACAGTTGTGCATGTGCCCTGGGCTCGGAGCATTCCTGGCCATACTCCAGGCTCTAAGCAGACACCCACCCTCCCTGAGATGGGGGAGGGGAGGGCTCTCCCTGACTCCGGGGCTCCAAGGGGATGTGGGCTCCTGCAGGACCCTCACGGGGTAGGTGTCTGCCTGTGCCCTCTCCTCCATGGGCCCTGGCGACTGACAGCTTCAGCCCCTCCGTCCTGACGTGGAACTCCAAGGCCCTCTCACCCACTGCCTTTCTGCCCGCAGTTCCGGAACTTTAAGATCATTTACCGTCGCTACGCCGGCCTGTACTTCTGCATCTGTGTGGACGTCAGCGACAACAACCTGGCCTACCTGGAGGCCATCCACAACTTCGTGGAGGTGCGGGCGTGGCTGCCTGGGGGTCCTCGGGTGGGACCGTCCAGTCCTGTCCCTCCTGAACCCCCCCCCCCGCCCACCCACGGCCTCAGCCTCACCTCTGTGCCTGTGTCCTTCTGTGCCTGCCCATTCCGCCACCTCCCGCCTCTGCTACATCGGGCTCCTCCCTCTCCCTGCTTTCCTTCCTCCCCTCCCTCCTTTGCTCCCTCCCTCCCTCCTTCTTTCCTCCCTCCCTCCCTCCATCCCTCCCTCCTTCCTTTCTTTCCTTCTTTCCTTCTTGCTTGCTTGCTTTTTGAGACAGGGTCTTACTAGTTTGACTTGAACTCACAAAGTAGTAGCCCAGGCTGGCCTGGAACTCAGTGATCTTCCTGACTCAGCTTCCTGAGTGCTGAGTGTCCAGGCCCGCACCATCGTGATCACCTTCCCTTTGTGTTTTTGAGACCCGGTCTCGGTACATAGCCCAGGCTGGCCTTGAGCCCGCTGTGGGCCTCGCTTTTGCTGTCTTTCTCTGTTCTCTCCCAGTGACCCCTGTTCTTGTCTCTCTCTCTCATCACCCTTGTCGGTCTTACCGTCTCTGTTTCTGTCTGTCTCTCTCAGATCTTCCTCTTCCCCTACTCTCAGTTTCCGATTTTTGTTTTTTTGTCTTTTTTTTTTCAGGCAGCTATGCAGTTCAGGCTGGCCTCGAGCTCACTTTGTAGCCCAGGCTGGCCTCACACTTGCAACGATCCTCTTGCCTCAGCCTCACGAGTGCTGGGATTACAGGCATGCGGCACTGTGCCCAGCAGTTTCTGTTTTTTGTTTTAGTTTTTGTTTTGATCTTTTGTCTTTTTGAGACAGGGTCATGCTATGTAGTCCAGGCTGACCTTGAACTCACTGTGTAGCTCATGAGTAGCTGAGATTATAGGTGTGGATAGCATGGGCCACTGCTCTTGCTCGGCCTTCTCTCCATAGTCACTTTGACCCCTCTTGCTCTGTGTCTCCCTGTCCCTCCCCTTGGGGTCTTTCCTGTTACCCTCGTCCCCGCCTCTCTGGCTCCCTCCCTTCCCGTCTCACCACTCCCGTCTCCTTGGCCCAGGTCTTGAACGAGTATTTCCACAACGTCTGTGAGCTGGACCTGGTGTTCAACTTCTACAAGGTAGGCTCCCACCAGGCAGGGAAGCTGCGGGGGCTGGGGCTGTCCCTGGTGCCCAGTCCCGCTCACGGCTGCCCCTGCCCATGGCACAGGTTTACACAGTGGTGGACGAGATGTTCCTGGCGGGTGAGATCCGTGAGACGAGCCAGACGAAGGTGCTAAAGCAGCTGCTGATGCTGCAGTCGCTGGAGTGAGGCGGCCGCCCTATGCCCTAGCTGCTGCCCGCTCCTGGCCAGGCGCGCCTGGCAGCCTCCCTGTAGGAAGGACCTCGGCAGGGGCCCGGGTCACCAGGGAGGAGGCCGTACCCTGCTGCCTCCGGGCCCCAGCGTGGGTGCAGGAGGCCCCCCCGTGTGTCCTGAGTAACTGTGCCATTGTCACATGATGCTGTGAGTGTGTGTGTGGAGCCCCCAATAAACCTGCGTTCCTGCCTGGTCTTGCTGTCTTTGAGCCCCTGACTATCTGCCCTGAGAACCTAGCTTTGACCTCAGTCCATCAGCAAGTCAGTCAACAAACGGCCCTCTCTGTGCTGAGGAAGTTGGGGGGACCCCAGCACCTGGCAGACCTGCTCCTGTCTGCAAAGGACCCCCAAACTGTAAGAGGTGACAGATTTAGATACCACGTGCTGGGGCTGGGGATATAGCTCAGTGGAATAAGCGCCTGCCTAGATACCACGTGCTTGCCACTAAACTGACTACACTCAGCAGCACCGAGACTCCCAGGCATTGTTCTAAGTGACTGACATGGACCACCATACACTTCATCCTCAAAAAAGACTTGCCCAGTTCCTATAGCCAGTCAGGGCTGAGCTGGTTTATTTGGAGCTGGTTCGTTTTCTTTCAGTTTTTTGAGATAGGGTCTTGCTATGTAGCCCAGGCCAGCCTTGAACTGGCAGTAATCCTCCTGCCTCAGCCTCCTGGTACTGGGATTATAGTATTCATAGTGTACTACTATATGCTCACTGAAATAAAAACTGTTGCCAATGTGGTGTTGCACACCTATAATCCACAAGTTCAAAGCTAGTTTGAGCTATGTAGTAAGTTTTAAGGCCAGCCTGAACTACATAGCAAGACTGTGCTTCAAAAAAACAAAAAAAGCTAGGCCCAGTGGCGCACACCTGTAATCCCAGCACTCAGGAGGCTGAGGCAGAAGGATTGTTGCAAGTTTGAGACCAGCCTGGGCTACAAAGTGAGCTCAAGGCCAGCCTACACTGCATTGTGAGACCCTGTCTCAGAAAAACAAAAAAAACAAAACAAACAAAAAAACTGGGTTGGTGATGCATGCCTGTAATCCCAGCACTGCAGAGGCTGAGACAGGAGGGGTGAGACCAGTCTGGGCTACAAGGTGAATTCAAGACCAGTCTGAACTTCATAGCAAGACCCTGTCTTGAAAGGCTGGGGATATAGCTCAGTGGCACAGCAGTGCCTACCTGGCAAGTGCCAGGCCCTGAGTTCGATTCCTGATACCAAAAAAAAGCTTTCACCTCGCCCACATTTGAGAATTTTAAACTATAGGAAGAAAAAAAAAAAAACTATAGGAAGGTTTCAGGGCTGGGGATATAGCTCAGTGGAATAAGCGCCTGCCTAGCAAGCGCAGGGTCCTGAGTTCAATCCCCAGTACCGCCAAAAAAAAAAAAAGAGTGCTCTCAATTTTTGGAGCTGGGGATATAGCTCAGTGGAATAAGCGCCTGCCTAGCAAGCGCAGGGTTCTGAGTTCAATCCCCAGTACCGCCAAAAAGAAAAAAATATATAGGAAGGTTTCAGTCGTGCCCGGTGTTTGTGAGCAGGCATTTATTGCACAGACATCAAGTGCCTGCTGTGTGCGAGGCCCTGTCAGATAGAGGGAGACAGCATGGACACTCTAGCCATCATCTTGGGTTCGGGAGTTTTTGTGTTTTGCTTTTTTCCAATACTGAGGCTCAAACCCAGGGTCTCGTGTGTGCCTGGCAGTGCTCTGCTGCAGAGCTGTATCTGCAGCCTTTTTTTTTTTTTTTTTTTTTTTTTTTT
>PVLD010016493.1:0-44835 GCA_004027595.1 Dinomys branickii | reverse complement strand
CCAGCGTCTGGGACTTTCCCACGTCTCGCCCCGGCAGCCTGGTCCGCCCTACCACATCTCCCCCGGCATCTCAGAGAAATACGCCCAGTTTAAACTTCCCAGCCGAGGTCCCGGCATTCACGCTCGCCAAGTCTGTCTCGAGCTGGTGGTGTTTATCAAGGAGGCTCGCTCCCTTGCTGCTCACCTGGTCGCCATCTTCTTAATATGCCATCTTTAAAGGACAGCAGAACTGCCTCATCAAAGTGCAGCACAGTAGGTGGATAAAAAAATAAAATATTATTTTCTCATAAATCTGAAATGAAAACCTCAGTAGACTTTGTTTCTCCGGCAGCTGCCTGCCCGGCTCCTGTGTTCTGCTTTCCCCCGTGTTTCTACCTGGCCTTCCGCAGCACCTTGGAGCCCTCTACTCTCTCCTCCCAGGGACGCCAGTCAGACAGTATGAGGGCCACGCAATGACTCCATCCTACTTTACCTCTAAAGGCTAAAAGCCAAGATGCAGGCGCATGTGTATGTTCTGCCGAAAAAGTGGTTATCAAAGTATTTCCAAGCATGAAATAAAGGAGTGTAATCATTGTCATCCGAATGGTTACAAATAACTCAATTGAATACAGTACCTACCAATGACCTTGAAAGCACTCCCGTGGATTACTTCTCATCTGCTGGTCTATAGTTGTACTACAGTTTTTTATGCAACACTCCAATGCTTGCTGCTTCCTTCCCTTTATTTTGCCCAGCCACTGGGTGGCAGAGATGTTTAGGTCATTTGGTTGTTGCAGCTGCAGGATGCATCGCTTTTTCATCAGAATTCTTGATTGGTTCTGGACTTGAGGGAACAGAGCCCAAGAGAGATCCGGTCTTGGTTGCATGGATGGGACTGCAACCTCATGGACGCTACCTTAAACACAAACATGAAATATTAATTAATGGTTGAAGTATACTAACAGCAAATGAGAATCAACCAAATTAGCCTTGCGGCGTAATAAGCTAAGTTTAACTGTAAAAGAAGCAGAAATAATCATGTCAAATATAAGGAGGGAGCTGCTGTGGTGGCTCTTGCTTGTAACCAAGGCTATCTGGGAGGCTGAGGCAAGAGATGATCACCTTGAGCTTGGGATGAAAAGCTTCAATTCTTAGTAAAAGTCTCTCTTGATGAAGAATTAAACCATGGCTGGTGATGCAGGTGAGGTTAAACTCCCTAGGTTCAATTCTCAGTACTGAAAAAGTAAATACAATGAATACATAAACTTAAAGTAAGTAATAGTGGAATAGGTTGAAATGGTTACTCCTGCAAGGCCGGCTACAAATGTGGCTGGGGCAAATGGGCAGGGAGGTTGAGCAAACCTGTGAAACCCACAGCGAGGCCACATCCGGAAAACATATGCAAATGCATCCTGTCTCACTGATTCCCTGGATCAGCTTGCAAGGTTCAATAAACATGGTAACTTCATGGAAAATAAGTGCATTCAGGCATTTTGTATGTTTTGTGGGAGGGAAATCTATCAGGTTCACTCCCATACAGCTAATAGTATTTTGGCAGCATGCTGATGGCAGTGAGTTCTGATGTACGACTTGGGACGCCTTCATCACCCTTTTGTGGGATAAGGTTTCCCATACCTACTCTTCTCACTTGGGAGGCATCAGAGTGAATCATTTCAACCTGCTCGCCTCTCAGGATTGTTATGCAAGGCAGAGTAATAATTGCAAGAAAGCACAGAGAAAAGATTTAATGGTAGCTGAAAAGTTGAAACAAATCTGAATGAGTTTTATCAAACTGAGATTTTTTAAAAGCCCTCATGTAGAAGGGACAGGAAATTGGAGAAAGTCAGGGTTAGCCAGAAAAAAAAAATACACTAGTGAAATGGGAGGAAACTCACCCTCGGACAGATGCCAGATTCTGGGACATCCTTCAGGGTACCTGCTGCCTCCTCGGGCCCACTTCTCGATGGGAACCCTCCTCTGCTGATGCTCTTGCCTGAGGAACACACAAGGTTAAGAGGACACACACTGATTTGTGCTTGGAACAGGAGAACAATGTATGATCCCCTCCCACTCTTGGGTCCCCTGGTGCATGCTCTGCAGCACGGGACCCTTGCTGTGTCTGTCCATTCCCTCCAATCAGACCTTGGATTTCTTGGTTATTCTTTGAGTATCTGCCTTCACAAGAGTCCCACACTCCTGGCCCAGGGCACTATGCTTATTTCGGTTCCTCAGTTCCTCCTCGTGTATCTCTGGGCCACCACGTGTCCCTCCATGTCCCCTAGGACCGCTGCAGAGGGCCTCAGTTCCCTCTGTTTCTCCTGTGCACTTTCTCTCTCCATTGGCTTTCCCTACACACCAGACTCTGGTATCTCTGACACTCCTTGTGTCCCTACCCGCACCTTCATTTTCCTCTCTGCAGCCGTGGATCCCTAGGACCTCACTGCTCCACCAAACTCACCCACCAGCGTTTCAGTTCATACGTCTTTATTTGTGGGTGAGCTGGGAATCATCCGTGAGGATGAGAGCCTCCCCCTTCCTGTGTTTATCTCTTCTCAGGATGTGCCCATTGCTCTTTCATAACAGGGTTTTTCCTTTACCGGGAAGACATCTCTGCACTGCGAATAGTTGGGTGTTAGTGATGAGTGACCCACATGTTCCTCAATGTATCTTCAGTCTTTGCCTCTTGGTATTTGTGCCAAGTTTTTACAGTTTTAAAAGATATTTTACATTTTACTTCTACAGGTTGTCGTTCATGTATGCACCAATAGTCAAACCGGACGTCAAATTCACTTTCTTTTTTAAATAGATGAGGTGCTGAGACCCATAGAGTGAGTCCACACAATCCATGTCCTTAGTATACACTTCACAGTACTGTTGTTATGATACATAAAAAACAACACAGTCTTCAGATTCAAGGATTCTTTTGTGTAAGTCCTGAATATAGTTTTCAATAAAAACCCTCTTGGTTTCTGTGTACCCCAATTCACTCAGGGTAGATTACACATAAAGCAGATGTCTGAGGAGCACTCATTCCCCTTTTCTCCAGTAACTTAGATATTGTGCGAGTTTAGTGCTGAAACAATTTTGGAACTCCAAGGCCCCACATAATGTCCTTCCTCCTATCAGAATCTTGAGGGGGTTTGTGGTGTCTCATTGCAAGAGACCGCAGCATGCACACCTCTTCTGGGCTTGAGACTTCCCTCCAAAACTCCTGGTGTCCCTCCCTGCCTCTGTTGCATCCCCTGTGGCTACTTTTGTTCCACAGGACCTTGCAGCTTCCGCATATCTCTCCCGGCCTGGTTTCAGCTCCTGTCGCCCTAGGCCTTGCAGGTCCTCCTCCTGGCTCTAGGTGGAGCTTGTTCTCATTTGGTGCTCAGTGCTAGGCTGCGCAAGTCACCATTAGCCCACATTTGGCCAAGTACATAAAGTTATTGTACTAAAAGGAAAGATTTAGCCCCACCCCTAGAGAAATGGGAGAAATGCATCTAGCTGTTTTACTTCATGCATTGTATTTACGGGTGCAGCGAGAATCCCTCGTGCAGTGGACGGCCGCTTCACACTTGTGTGCGTGTCTGATCTCGGCATTGGCCCGTGACTCTTTTTACAATTGGGCTTTTCATTCCTGAGAGCCCAGTCTCTGGAGGTGAACAGATCAGTGCTGTGTGGCGAATGATCCATACTTTTGTCAGTGTCACTTCAGTCTTTGCCTCTGGATATTTCTATCAGGGTTTTACATTCTAAAAGAGCAAACCAGATGTTTTCATCAGTTTGGGGGAAACTGAAGAGATCGTCCACCTTATGATACTTTAATGCGGATATTTACCGCTTGGTTCCCCGCAGCTTAGCGGAAGGTAGTATTTCTGTCACTCAGACCTAAGATGAACCTCATTAAACAACACAATTTTTTTTCTACAGTTTCATTCGGTCTTTACTACCTGAGCCCATCGGCTCCCCTCAGATGATGGAGAAAATTCTCAGGCCATTTGCAAGTTAGAGAATGAGACCTGGGTATCAGCTGTGAAGACGCAAGTGTGTCCTCCTGGCTCTTTGTGGCTGAACTTGGTCTGTATGTTGTGGACAAATGTGTGGTGACTGATTTTTCATAGGAGAACTGAGGAATGAGGCTGGGGTTACACATACACAGTTTTGAAAACCCAAAGGATAAAATTTATGGGGATTGGAAAGGTGCCCTTTGACAGCCTCTTTGCTCTTTGGGTTGCGCAGGGAGCTAGGCTTGTCTTCTGATGTTCACACCCTCACAGAACTCTCAGGAACTCAGCTCATCTCCTGCTTAGTGCTGTGGGCTCCATATTACAGCTGTGACCCAAACCGTACTCTTGCATAGAAGTGGGCATCCTCAGGGCAGCAACCTGACCAGGACACAGGGTGGCTCACCTCATCTCCAGATGCACCTGTGGTCTACTGGGCTGTGGGGCCTGTTGCAGGGTCACAGCACTGCTTTGCTCTCAGGCCCTAGTGACTTAGGACTCTAGATGAGGCATCAGGCACACTGAGCTCACCTCAAGCAGTTCTGCGGGCCCATGTGGTCTTCCCTGAAGTGCAGGCCTCTGAGATCCTGCAATAAATACTTCTCTGTGCAGTCTTGTGTTCCCTTGGCCTCTGTTCTTGGCCCCAGAAGATTTGAGGTCCCTTCTCAAACACTAGAACCAGTTCACTCTGAAGCACAATGAGAAACCCAGCTGCCATCACTTCCTGCTTTGGCCCCTGTGCTTGAATCTTTGCTCTTCACACTCAGGTCACTGCTGACTGACCACTCTTGCTGTTCCTACCACCTCAGGCTGTGAGCACTGGCCACTGTTCAGGATTTCTAAGCCCTGAGCATTTGGTGACCTCTGCATACCTCATCCACACCTGGGCTTCCACTGCCTTTCTCTGTCTCTCCTGGTCTTCACTGGTTTGGTTGGGCTTGCTCTTCTCCTTTTGCTTTGGGTCCACACTCCCCAGCCGACTTGAATCTCTGCCCTTAGTGTAAGGGACAGCAACTTTTAGCATATCATTTTAAGATAGAATAATTCCAGTCTTAGTATAAACCTCAAAATGTGTCTTGAGAAACATCCTGGAGGGGTTGTAAAGAGTTACCTTCGCAGTCCTGACTGCCCTGAATTCTCCTTGCTTGAGTTGTTTCACCCCCTCCCTTGACCCTGGATAAACATTGTATCTAAAGGGGGATATATAAAACCCAGTACAGGAAGTATATATCATTGTGGCTGGAGCCTGACCTGGTCACATGGTACAAGGAAAACAACTGTGGCCAGGCCTAAACATTCCAATCTATTACCATGGAAACTAAAAATGTATATAAGGTGGAAACAAAGGCAATTAGGAGCCACATCTCTCATCAGCAAAGCAGAGATGGGGAGCAATGACTGGTCCAATTCTTTAATTAAAGTTAACTAAAATTCCATTTGTTCTGAATGAGTTCTTTGATCTCCTGCAGAGTTCAATCCAATTTTTGATTTTTTTCAGTAACAGTAGGTCAGGCACTCCCTGCTTCCCTCTTGACTCTCCACTCTCGGGGTTCTTCTTGGCTTTTGATGCTTCCACATTGTGCCTGACCTTTCAGCCTCTGAACTTTCTCAAGTCCTTCTGACCCTAGGCTTTTTGGTTCTGGTCTGATCTTGGCTTGCACACAACTTGGCTATCTGCCTCAAGCACTGTGGCAGGTATCTTCACCCAGAATTGTGATTTTCTTGCCTGACATGAAAGGCTTCTCTACATGTGCATCAAGTCCAGAAACCTGAGCTCGGGTCCTTGTAGTGGTCCTCCTTGGGTTTCTCCAATCATGCTCACTTACTTCCTTACCTCTTCTCATTACTACACACACTTGATCTTTCCAAACATTCTTGTGTCCACCTGTGTGACCCTCTGTACCTCTGCCCCTGCAAGCTTCCAGTCCATTCCTCTCATTTATGGTCCCCCCAACCCATCTATGCAACCCAGTTGAGCAGCCTCTAGTGTTTCTGCAGTTCCTTTTTCTGTCTTATGGTCCTCACGTCCTTGCCCACCTCCTTGGGTATTGATGATACAGAGAAAATATAACCCCTGAAAGGTTAGATGTCAAATGTGCTCAGTTTGTGGCCCCACAGCATTAAGGAATGAAGTAACAAATCTAAGGAGGAAGAAAGGAGCGTATCATTGTAAACAAGTGGAAGAAGAATAGCTCCTGGCTTTCCAGGAGGGTCTCAAGTGGATGGCCACCAAGGCCCTTTACAGGGATAATTTACCTAGCACAGCCCCAATGTAGGTACAAGTCGGGTCAAATTACAGCACCCTCTAAGATTATAAGTACTGCCACATAGATAATATTGATCCACAGGGAGAATAAGCCATGTAGCAAGGGTGTGTTGAAAGAACAAAGGACTTTGGGGGAGGGGTGAGTCCAGGTATGTGATCCATATGCATTGCACATGTGTGTCTGATGCATATCGGGATTCATGTGACCAGATGGTGCCGCACACAGTAAAATCTCAAGTTACTGCTGACTCCTCAGGAGGCAGGCAGGCCTGACCACTGCATCTCCATGTTCAGGACTGGTTTGGTCAGGTTTGCCTCCAGCCAGGACTTTGCTGTGTTTGTTTTTGTGGTGACTTCCTTCCTTGAGGACCCATTTCCTCTCTGCTTGTGCATTAATTTCTATGTAACTTAGCTCTTTATACTAGCACTGCCTGAGGTTAGGCTCCTCTGCGCCATCCTGGTTCTCTCTGCCAGGCCTTGGGACAGTTGTTTGCCCTGAATGCCCGCAGTGCCCTGGGAGGGCCACGCCAGAGACTTGGTTCCCTGTAACTGTCCCCAGAGTCTTCCCCTAACTTCTGTGCCCCTCTACCCCTCCTTAGTTCATGCAGTCTGCAACGTGCCTTCCATCCCCTGGGGAGTCTCACCCATCAGGCTTGTGGCCCTCAACCCCTCTTCAAGTCCCTGTGCACCTCCTCCGTGCCTCCTTAGTCCACTGCACCCAGCCTTGTGTCCTTTCATTCCCCTTGGTTCTTACCATGCACTTCTGGGTCCTACACTCTGGGCTGAGAAGCTTCCCCCCTCCTCAAATTACTCAGCAACTTTCATGTCCCTCGTGGCAGCCTGTCGCCTCTCAGTCTCTCCTCTCATTTTAGGTCCCCGTTTTCCTGTGTGCCTTCCATCCATCACCTTACCCTACACATCCCCTCAGACGTCTCTTCCCCTCTTTCCATCACTCTGAGAACTGTCAGCTCCCTCTGCGGCTCCTTATTTCTCTGAGCATCAAAAGGGCCCCTCTGCCCATCCCCGCGGTGTTGAGACCCCGCGCCTGGGACCCACAGCGCATCCTTGTGGCCCATTTTGGAATTTCTTCTGATTCCACTGACAGTCTGACAATGTGGAAGTGTCTTTATGCCCACATTATTCCCAATACGTATAATTTTTGAACCAAGAAGCAAGATTTGCCCCTGAACAATGGGAGATGGATCTGGGTGTTATAACTCATGTGTTACTTTTTATGGGTGAAGTTCGGAATTATCCGTGCAGGGTGGAGAAATTTCACTTTTGTGTTTAATTCTGCTCTCACCATTTGCACATTGCTCTTTTGATAATTCAGCTTCTCCTCTGCAAGGGAGACACCTTTGGAGCTAAATTAATTTTGCTATTTCCCATTGTTTCTTGAATTCCTGAAACCTGACATTTTTGTTTGGGATTTACATTTTTTAAATCAAGGCAAATGTTACAGTTTGAGGCTCACTTAAGAGACCTTTCATTTCTGACATTTTAATGAAAACATTTACTTCTTGTTTTCTTGTAGCTTTTCTATTGGTTTTCATTCTGGCACTTACACCTATGACCAGCCTACTCAGCAAATATATTTATTGCTTTTAAAAACCCAATTAGCGCTTATTACATGAGCCCATCACATGCCCTCACACGTTGATGAAAAGACTCTGGTATCTTCAACTGGGGCCTTAGACTTGGGTAAGAAATGGGGAGCTGCAAAGCCTGCCTCCTAGGATTGAGCTGCCAAGGTTTGATCTGGGGTTTAGAGTGGTGACTGGAATGTGACTGTCCCATCCATTCTCTGGTTGCACGGATAGAACGCTCAGCAGAATGGTCTGTTGGGATTTGGGTCTTGTTTGAGGGTCATAGTGCTCAGCTCATTTTAGGTTCCTGGGGTGATAGGGCACCGCTGTTGAAGCATCAGAGGGACAAAGCTCAACTCAAGCAGACTGCACATACGTGTGGCTGTCAGTGAGACTCAGGCTTCCGTGAGGTCCTGAAATAAATGGTACACTGAGCAGTCCTGAGCTCCTTCTGTCCTCATACTTGGTCTACAGACTGTGTGGGCCTGGTCCTCAAACACTAGGACCTGTTTTCTGCTGAGCACGGTGAGAAATGTAGCTCTTTCACTTACTCCTTTGGCACCTGCGCTTCCACATTCCAAGCAATTCTTCCCAGTGGCTACTCAGCCAGCAGATGTGCTCTCTCTGTCCCTGTGGCCTCGGTCTCAGTGCACAGACCACCACTTCGCTGCTCTCTCAGCCCAGGACTTGGCTGACCTTGAGCACTCTCAGCCACACTTCCACGGCCACTGTCTAAGAGATGTTTAATGGGGCTCTCTCTTCTACTCTTGTTGTGTGGCCCTGTGGCCTGACTGGCCTCAAATTCTGTGCCCAGAACTGTCACCCCCTGCCCTCCCACTGCATCTCCTCTCAAGGAGTCCTGCATGGCCTCTTCGAGCCACAGACTTTCCACTCTGACCGGAGGTGCCTGCTCTTGCTTCTTCCAACAGCCCTGGATCTTGGATCTTTGGAGTCTGCCCTGCCCTGGTCCACAGCCAAAGAGGCTACCTTCCTCAGGACACAGATCCTGGTGCCCACCCTGACATTTTCTTGCTTGCCTAGGCTCATCCAAGGGCAGGGTTTAGCAGCCAGGACTTCTGTCCCTGTACTGCTTCTCCTTGAGTTTATCTAAGTGAATCTGCATTCTTCCGTCTCTGTTGATCGTTCCATCCCTGCGGGCTTTCCGTCCTAGACCTTGGCTCTGGCTGCGCCATCTGGTGTCCTCCTTGGCCTCCTTCCCTTCCTCCGCACCCAGTACCTCAGCGCCCTTCTCCAGACACAGACCCCTCCTCTCTGCAAGTGTCTCTCCTCCCACCCTGGGGACCCAGCCTCACGGCCACGAGCTCCTCCATGGCTCCTTGGCTCCTCTCTGAGCATCCCTGATCCAAGCCCTCCTTCTTGGTTACACTGCACCAGCTTGGGTCTCTCAGTACCTCCGGGGTCTGCTTCCTGAGGCTTCAGATCCATTTGTTCACCACAGGTTTTCCATTTCCCTGTGAGTCTCATATTCCAGGCTCAGTTCCCTCCCACCCTCCTCAGATCCCCCCATGCATCTATACGTCCCTCCATGCCCCTTCCGATGCCTCAGTGTCTACTTGGTGCACTGGCCCAGGCCTTCATTACCTTTGCTCTCCTCGGGTCTCTCAGTCAGGTGGAGAATGACGCACTCCAGCCTTAGTTCCTTTCACTCTTCCTAGGGTTCCTCTAAACTCCTTTATGTCCCTCTGGGTGACCTCGTGTCCTTTCTGCCCGGGTTTGGTTCTCTCCTCTTCTCCAGGAAACCCAGCACACTTAGAAATGTTCTGCAAACCAGGCTCAGTTCTCTCCACCCCTAAGTGTAACTTCCCGTGTGTCCTTGTTTCCTGCCATTTCTCCCTGGTCCTTTCCACCAGTTCCCTCCATTTCTCCTGGGTGCCTGCCCTCTACTCAGGGCCCCACAAAGACTCTGTCTTTCCACTTCTGTTGGTGTCCTTCCATTCTCCTTGGATTCCCTCTGTGCCTCCTTTGGTCCCTTAGAACATCTAGGGTCCCCTAGCTCACCCTTCCCAAATGGGGACCCTGATATCAGCCCCCTGGGTCCTGTGGAGTCTCTTCTCATTCAACTCCCAGCCCTGGGACATGGAAGAGCACTTTCCACCACACTTGGCTGAGGGCATAAATGTACTGTACAGAAAAGGAAGCTGTGTCCTGTGAGAAATAGGAAGGATTCAAGGTTTTGTGCTTCATGTGTTTATACTTACGGATGAAGTTGGAAATCATCCATGCAGTGGAGAGCCTTGTCTCTTTGCTGTCCACATTTGCCCTCAGAATTTGCCAATGACCCCTTTGATAGCTGGGTTTTCCTTTGCAAGGGAGAAGTCTTGGACCAGGAATGAATTAGTGTTGTGTGGGGAGTGATACATTTGGTCTTCCCTGTGTCCTGAGTCTCTGCCCTGGGGCATTTCAGCTGGGGTTTCCATGTTCTTAAAGGAAACCAAATATTTTACTCAATTTTGGACTCAGTCAATTTTGGACTTCCTCCTGTGACATTTGAATGAATTTATTCACCCTTGTTTCTCTTGTGACATTTTAACAGAACCTCAGGGGCTTGACCGCTGGTTATTCCTTCAAGGCTATCCCACTCGGCAGCTTCTACCAGCATTTTCATACACACCTTCCTCCCACTGAGCGGTTGGTGACAGTCAGTGCTCCACTGTGTGGCACAAGCTGCCCAATCGGAGAGACATGCAGGTATGGCCCCATTGGGAACATGTGATTGTGAATGATATCTTACAAATCTATCTTGTTAATTTCCAAAAACTCTATGTAGAAATCTTAAATATATTAGTAGGAAGAGTTGTGGCTATGCTCACATTGATATTTGAAAGCTTTGTTTGTGCTGATTTATTAATAAGTCTGTTCCCTCCACACAGCTCATGCACCAGGACTTGGGGGCATTTAGTTACAGAGCAACCAGCAAGGGGAGTCCCACAGGTTGTTTTGACGGTTCAAAGTCCCAACACTCTTGTACCTAAATAAGGAGAAGGAAAATCAGAGACCATGAAAGACTAAACCTTCCGACCAGAGTGCTCTTTAATGTCCTAGAGGAAAAAAAAGGAATAGTGGCAAAGGTGATTAAAGGGTAAAAAGTTAAATATTTAACTCTGAAACCCAAGAAATGCTCTCTGTCTCTGTGCCCGGTACTCATAGCCTTTTTCAGGCAATGACAGGTTTAAAAGACAAAAATTGATCGTAGTTTATTCTCCCTCCAAGGTCATTGCCCAGAGCTCATTCCTCTAATGATGAATCAGTTTAGAGGACAACTCAGGGCACGTCCAGCAACTTTGCATGTGACAGGAAGAGAAGCGAGGCAGTCTTTGCCAAGGTACTGAGGGGAAAGGAGAAGGGCTGCCTGGAGGTGGGAGAGTCTGCACTGAGGGGACAGCAGAACCGGCGAGGGTCCCAGGGCTGCAGGGCATCATCAGATGGCATTCACTTTGAGGCATCATTGGTGGGGAGGGGAGGGGAATCACACGTTGTTCCCTCAGTTTCAAGGAGAAATCAGTGCGTGTCTTCTTATCCTGTGTGTTCTTCCAGCAAGAAGAGCAGCTTGGGAGACTGTCATTCTTGCAGAAATATCCTCAGCAGCCTTAAGGGCTGGAGCAGCTAAACTGAAGGGTTTGACAGAATGTAATGCCTGACCCACAGTAAGTCTCCTCCTGGACTCCCCGTCCGGCTGTTTGTCCTGGTGTTCCCTACCCGGCCTCCTCCCTGTCCCTCTGCGTGAGGGGTGCATAAGCTTCCCACTGGGCAGAAGGCTGTCCAGGTTCCGTTCTGTTTTCTTCTCTTTGCTTTCGGATAACACACACTCCATTCTTTGTGCCTTTGTACAATTATTTTTTTTTTCTGTGTTCGTCACAGACTAGGAAGAAACATTGAAACACTTTAATCAGATAGAGACCTTCGAAGTGATAATACTAGACCTGGACCACACATTCTAAAAGTGGACAATGTCTCCTAAGTTGTGTATCAGAAGTCACTATCACCAACCTGCTCTGAAAACCCAACTAGTTTCACACTCAAGAATGACATACAATTGATATGCTCTCAACAAAACACATGGAGGCTCTTGAAAGGTTTTATCTCACAGTAAGATAAAGTGCTTGTTGTGTAACTTATAAGTTGGTCTCGAGCAGCAACGAGTTTGAATGGCATTTCCAATTTTTTTTAGCCTCGCATGTCGTCAAATGCCTGTAATGCAAGCACTTGGAAGGCTGAGGTTGGAGGTGAATTTGAGCCCAGTTTGGCCTCAGAGTGAGTCCATGTCAAGCCTGAACTGCAGAGCAAAATTTCATCTCAAAAAGACCAAAAAAAAAAAAAATCATTTGTCAAATGTGAACTCCCTGTATTCCACAGGCTTCCTCAATGTCATGGTCCACCTGCTCCACCCTCCTTTACAGCCAGGAATACAGGTGTGGGCCACTTCCACTCATTCCACTTTTATTTATTTGTTTGTCTGTTTATTCATTCATGCATTCATTTGTATGCTTATGTACTCGTTTCAATTGCTTTTGCTGTCCTAGAAATTAAACCCAGGGCCTTTACACTCAGCTGCATTGCCAACCTTATTTTAACTCTCTCTCTTAATTCAGGGTCTTACCAAGATTTCAAGTTTCATAGACATGGCTCTAAGTTGCTGCCTCTCGCCTCAGCCTCCCAGACCTCCTTGCTTACAATCAGGAGCCCCCCAAAACCAGCCAGCATCTTACATTTGACAGGATTCTTTGTGCTTACTGTCTTATTAACATTAATTCAGTATGGCACAAGACTTATCTGGTTTATTCATATTTTTTCATGATACAGGACCCATGCTGAGTGATATTTAGTGTCACAGTGTTCACTTGCGTGATCCATGATGTCCCATGCCCGTCCATGCAGCCAAGACTGATCTCCAATGGGCTCTGTTCCCTCCAGCTCAGCACCAATCAAGGATACTGATGAGAAACCTTCTTCCTTGCAATTCCAACCACCAAAAGTCTTAATTTGTTGTCTACTCAATGTCCAGGGAAAACAAAGGGCAGGAAGTGGAAATCATTGGCTCTTGCCAATTAGACTTATGGTGCTTGGTGTATAAATGTTCCCTCCTTGAGATGTTGACAAAGCAGAGGTCAGATGATTTTTCCTTACCAATAACCCAAGCTGGGTGGAAAAAAAAACACTATTTGATCCAGGTACTCATTCACAAGCACCACAAAAAACACTAGTGGAAATCCACAGTTCCACCTAAAGCCTATAATATATTTACTTCATATGATTAATGCTATTCTCTTTTACACTAGTTTGCTCTTTCTTTCCTATCCATACATTGCTTGAATATAAAGGCAAGAAGACAAATCTATTTTGCTTCTTTCACTTGTGTTTTCCTAGCATTGGTAGCAACGTATCACGCATCACTTTTGCTGAAACATGACAGCTAACTTGAGGAAATCTCTTTACTAGAACCTAGTTCTGAATTAAAAATATGAGAAAGGACAAAATAAAGAATATGTCCCTCCTCATTCTACATTTAGGAGTAATAAGCACTCCTTTTTCTGAAACATGCACAAATCACTGTTTGGGCACACAGTCTTTAAGAGGGTATTGCAAAGTGGACTCGTTAAGGCGGCCCTAGCACAACACAATGGTACCCACTCGAGAGAAGGAGTGGAGATACTCTCACACGCTCAGGGAAAGGCCAGAAGATCCAGTCAGTCAGTTCCCAGAGAAGCAATGACTGTGGGCCTTTTCATTTCAGAATTGTGAGAAAATTGTTCTACTTTTTATCACCCTACTCAGAATCATTTTATATGGGATCCAGGCTGGCATTAAAGATTGAATACCAAAGCGACATGTGAGTATTACAAACATTTGTCTTTTGATAGAAGTAATTGAAGAGAAGGCATGTATAAAGTCTGCAATACTCATCAATGAGGAACATTGTTTGTTTGACTAAAATTACATAATGGAAACGCCCAATATCAGACAGGATCTGTGAGTGGTGATCACGTACTTTAACAGGGATCAGAATCTTTATGATGTCCTTCCAGACATAGTTCTTGCAGAAGAGGGTTCCTTGGAAGGCCTTCCAGAAGTGGTATTTACAAGATGGTGTAAAAATTGTTCACGGGATTAAAAAATATAGCTGTCCTTATCAGCATTTGTTTGGGGCACTTACTATGTATGCAATAGCTAGCTGATTGTATCCAGTTGAGTAAGAAATGGTCAACTAAACTGGATCAGCGTAGTTCTGGGTGTGGCCAAAATGATTACTGACAGCTGAAGACCCACCCCACCCTGGGTATGAGTGTTAACAACCAATAGGCTTGAGGTCTGAATAGAATGAAAGTGCAAAAACAAGAGAAGGCTCATTCTGTCTCTTTGGAGGAGCTCAGTCTTTGTGTTCGCACTTGACATCAGTTCCTGGCTGCAGCGCAGACCCGTCAGCCCTCGGGTGCAGACCTCCCGTCATCAGCCTTTCAGGCTGCTGATACTGACTCGCACAGGACTCCGCAATGAGCTTCAGGCATTGGATTGGATCCTTCAGATCTCTACGGCACATCCAGCTCCTCCGTACCTCTCCACGCTTCACTGGGCAGGTGGCCGCTGTAAGCCAAATTTTGTAAATCCTTGTATATTTGTACATCTTACATTAAATCTGCTTCTCTAGTCACTGACTGATCCACTGTGTTAAAGTGGGCAGTAAATTGAAGAGAGTTTCAGGTTTGAAAAGTGGGGCGAATATACTGCTAGTCATCAAATAATAGCTAATGTCATGTGGCCTTGTTTTGACCAAGTGCAGTGCATTTTTCTGCTCCTTGGAGTACTTCGCACTTCCATGGATGCCTGGGACTTCCTAACTCAGAAGTGGTATATGCATTTACTAAACTTTGTCCAATTAAATGGGACAAGAGATGAGTATAAAACTTATACACAGACTGAAATCTTGATGGCTTCTTTCTCCACCCACAGTTCCAGTGCTTGGGTCTTAGCCTGTGAATGAATCTGTCCAGGGAGATGTCAGATAACTGTGAATGGCAACACATGCACAGATGAGTTGCAGTGTGTTTTTCTGTTGAAATTAAAAGCTTATCGAGAGTAGATACAAAGCCTTAAGTGTAAGTAGGAGAGATCAAGACACCTCCGTTTCAGGCAGGATTTTCTGAATACTGTGGTAATTGTAGTAGGACGCAAACTCAAGGACCTGATTCGTATATAATGTACAAGTAGTGCATATCTCTTCATGTGTTGGTGTAATTATGTTTGTATGTGTGTCTAGTTTATATTTAGAGAAGAAGTGTAAGATTATTTCTCCCTCACTCAGTCTCTGCTCGTTCTTTAGAAGCACTGGCTTTAGTGCTAGCACTGTACCGATTGCAGGGCATAGAACTGGGGCGGAAGTAGAGCACAGCAGCCTGTGACGGTGGCAGGGGGCAGATGAGTCACCAAGTGAATCCAATGAAGAAAGTGGCAGAGATTTTGACACTAAGCCTGTAATCTGTGGAAGAATAGTGAGAGAAGTGAAAGAATTGGAAATACCAATCATATAATCAGTTTTACCCTGAATAAATTGAGGAGAACTTACCTCAGTGTTTAACAATTTCAAGAATGATACCCTAAATTCTCAGTCTTTCTTTAACAAAGTCATAATGATTACCTATTAGTACTTAATACTTTTTCTTATTTGATTCTAGCGTTTTATTCTTAGACACTTTTAGTAACTTAGTTTGTATATTCTCTTAGAGCATAATAGGAAAATGAGTACAAAGAAAAATCAAAGGCCCTGGTAAGTTTTTGAAGACCTGGAAATATAGTACCTGCCTTGGTACTTTTCTCTCACTGGTGATACAAAATACCTGACACCCAGAATGAAGGAATGAAAGGTTTATTTAGCTCACAGTCTGTGGAGATTTCAGTCCATACTGGGTGGCTCCAAGGCAGGGTGGCACAGGGCAGAGGGCAACAGTTCACGGCAGAGGAAGACAGCAAAAGCAACAAGAGCAAAAGGGAGGAGCGGAGGCAAGCAGCCTCTTTCCCTCCCTTACATATGGAAACTATCTGCCCCAGGGCGGGTGCAGCTCTCACAGCCATAATTCCAACATTGGACCATGAATCAATCATAAACTCTAGAAGCCTGCCTCATGACTGCACAAGGCTTTGGGGGGATATCCAGACACAAACCGTAATAGTACCTAATACAGTTTCTTTTACATGTAAACATAGTGACAAGCATCCATATACCAGACATACAACAATAATATTTGGAATTTTGAGAGAAAATTGAGAATGTTCATAGCTCAGGAAAGTTCAGCAAAGTTCAGCAGGCCAAGAGAGTTTTGATGAGTTGTGCTTAACTTTTCTCCTGAGGCTTATTCCACGAAGTTGATTTATTTCTACTGAAAACAGACTACACCCACAGATAGTAACAATCATGCAGTTCATCCATTTATCAGAGAAAGCAGTGATTCCTTCCAGGTTCTGTAGTCTTTTTATGAAAAAAGGAAAGACATTTTTCATAAATATTTTTGAGATAGGAAAATATTCTTTGGATCTTTTCACATTCACCTCAGAATATTAAATGTTTTCAGAGGTGAAGAATGTGTGGTACATACATAAAACTGAACTAACCATAGTCATTGTAAACAATGGCAAATCAGACTAGTGATAATACTGATTTGCTTGTGATATGTAAGAATGTTCCTTAAAATAACCAGGGAGGATATTTTTTCTTAAAAGTTTTAAACTGTAAGTTTCATAACAACCTTTATAGAAGTCATAACTGCCATTTTATTGGAAAATTTCCAAGGTTTTCTATGCCGTTATCATTTAATACTCTTCTCAATAACAACTTTATGAAATCAGAGTGTATTTCTATTGAATGAATTCTGAAATTGACATCCCAGGGTTGTGCTGACATGGAAGGGTATTGCCCTACACAATTAAATCTCTGTGTATGCAGTATTTCCTCTGCCTCAGTGCTGTAATCTGACTTTTCACAGAAGGAACTTTGTCACAACTTCTATGTGTAAACTGCAATGTCCATGATCTTCCAGGAGTCAATCACTATCAAAGATGTGATTATAACATTCACCCCAGAGGAGTGGGCCCTACTGGACCCATCTCAGAGAAAGCTGTACAGAGATGTGATGCTGGAAAATATTAATCATCTAGTGTTCCTTGGTGAGTCTGTCACTGTATCTATCTTGAATTATGCAAGTATTCAAGCATGAATTTTCTATAAAACATAACCTACTTCCCAATCAAACTGTCTGAATTTATTCATAAATCTTACACCTATGTGAAAGAAAAATTTAAAATACTTTTAAAAGTGTTTTTAACAACCTTGAATGTATTCTTAATCACTATTTCATGGCTTTACTGCAAGCAAATCTTGAAAACTCAGAGAAAATCTGAGAATTTAATGGTTATTTAATTTATAAATGCACTAAATAATTTGAAAATAATTATTTTCGTTCAGTATAGTAAGTTTTGAGGCAGATGTACTATGGCTATCCTTGAGAAAATTATGTTGGCTTCTATTTAAAAGGTTTTCATTGCACCATGGATACATTTAATTATTTTTGAAATATCGATAACTGTGGGCTTTCATTAAAATTAGACATAAATACAAGTATCTTGAGTTGTATAGTCTTTTGACACACATGCTGGATCACATTTGAATCTAGAAAATGCATCCTACTATGTTTTACTGAAAACACTGCCAAGGTCTGACTGCCAGTTCCTTATTTCTCCTCAGTTGCATGCCACGAAATTCCTCAAAACCTGAGTTTATTATCACTAAAGTAAAAATATGCCTGCTTTCTTTTCCCTGAACAGGATACCAGCTCAGCAAATCAGATCTAAATTTCCTTTCATTGCAAAAAGAAATGCTGTGGATGGTGGAAGGAAGAGCTTTTCCCCAAATTCAGAATCCAGGTAAGAACCACTGGCTGGTAATTCAGTACAGTCAAGACCATGATCAGGACATAAAGGGAAGGTTGTTAAACTGAGTGACGCTTTGTAAAATGTAGGAGGGGCCACTGGCGACTCAGGGTTTGTCTGTATTTCTTTCGTATGGCACCTCGAGTCATGTGCTCTTTGTCGTTGCTTTTGCCTTAGTGGAAGGGCGTATTTACGCATTCGCTGGAGTTGAAATGTCATATAAGGACCATTGTGTTCATGGACTCCGCTAACGATTTTCCCTCTGAACCTTCATAGGCTCTTGTCACCATTTAAATGTTTCACAATCCAGCGTTTATAAATATCCACATCCTCAATGTGCTCTCTCTTAAGATAGCATTTATTTGGACCTCTCTTAACATACCTGCTCCCTTTAGCACTGTGTCTCCTCTGACCGTCTTTTCAGTCATTTCTGTCTTTTAATTGGTTTGTATTATAGAGTAGAGTATGCGTCACGTTACATGTGTAGCACATGCTTTGGTCCTGTCCATCCCCTCCTTTCCTCCTTAGCTTTCTCTTTCCTTCCCTTCATCTTCTTTACTTCAACATTCACCCGTATCTCGTTAGTGTCCTTCCTATTGCTGTGGGTGATGGCATGAAAAAGGGTTGCCTGAACTCAGAGTCCAGGTGAGAACCTCAGACCTGTGCTTCAATATCAGTGGAATTGGGCCAGGGCATTGGTGAAATGAAGGCTTGGTAAAACGAATGATGTTTTCTAAAATGCAGGAGAGGACCCTGGAAAAACTTCTCAAGTGGTATTGTTATTTCATTTAATTGAATATTGCGACTCATATGTTTTTCTCTCATTGTTTCAGATTAGGGGAGAAGAATATGTGTATTTTTAAATTCATTTTTCATATAATACCTGTTGTCTTCCTAGAGTTTGATGAGGATTTCCCCCATGTCATCACACATCCTTGTTTCCATTTTGTTTGTGTAATCTAATGCTTGCAACCTTCTACAGCCTCAGCCTCCTACAGCTCCTAAACACTTGCCATTTCCACTCCACTTAAGCCACAGTTTTTGGTGTATTTTATTTCTTTTGTATTAGGTTTGTATTTATGTTGGAGACCAATATGTTTCACTCTAAAAAATGGCACATGTGTAGGACATGTTTTATTTTTTCACTCCCACTTAGCTACTTACCACTCTTCCTCTCTTCCCCTTAGTCTATTCTTTACTATTTTCCCTTTCTCTTATATCTCAAGCCTATATCTCAGATTTTCTTCCATATTCCACATATGGGATAAAACAGGACACTGGCGCCTAGTAATAAAGCTTGCTCTATACATGACCTCAACTTCAATCATAGCATAATTTTCCAAGTTTTTTCTAAAAAATATTCCATTGAGCATAAATACACGTTCTATGTATCCATCTATCTTTCAATGGGCACCTAGGCTTTTCACAGGTAAGCAAACTTGTATTGTGGTGGAATATATACAGGAATAGAGATATCTCAAGAGTAAAGATACTTTAAATCTTTAGGAAATACAACGTTATAAAAATGTGAAATAAGTCAGTTGTGCTGGTGCACACCTATAATCCCAGCACTCAGGCACCTGAAATGAGAGGATTACAATGTGTTCTTGGTCAGCCTGGGGCACAAAGTGATTTAATGCCCAGCCTGAACCCCATAGTGAAATTCTGTCTCAAAAATCAAAAACCAAACTGCCCATGAAATACTTCAAGGAATCAACAACTGGGATCTCATCCTACTGAAAAGTTTCTGTAGATCTAAAGAAATCACCAGCAAAGTAAAAAGAAAACCCACAAATTGGGAAAAAGTTTTAGCTGATGGTCCCTTGGACAAAGATCTTCTATCTAGAACATATAAAGAATTAAAAAACATCAGCCCTTCCAAATTCAAAGACCCAATCCAAAAATGGTCAGCTGAGATGAATACACATTTCTCAGGTAAAGAAATACAAGTGGCAAATAAATACATGAAAAAATATTCAACATCATTACTCATTCAAGAAATGCAAATTAAAACAACACTGAGATTTCACCTCACCCCAGTAAGATTGGCCAGCATTAAGAAGTCAACCAATAACAAATGCTGGTGAGGCTGTGGAGAAATAGGAACTCTTCTCCACTGCTGGTGGGAATCCAGACTGGTGAAACCACTGTGAAAATCAGTTTGGAGAGTCCTCAGCAAACTAGGTCTAGAGGTCCCATTCAACCCAGCTATTCCTCTTCTGGGTATTTTCCCAGAAGATCTGAAAACATCATATCACTGCCATGTATGTGCACCCATATTCACAGTGACACAATTTGTAATTGCTAAATTGTGGAAGCAACCCAAATGTCCATCCACGGAAGATGGGATAAAAAAATTGTGGTACTTTTATATAATAGAATATTACTCAGCTATAAAGAAAGATAAACTTGAGGCTTTTATGGGTAAATGGTCATAACTAGAGACCATACTCATAAGTGAAATAAATCAGACCTGCATGTGTTAGCAACGTATTGTCTCACTAGTGTAAGAACCTGAAAGAGTGCATAAAAACTAGGAGGTATGATAGACATTGTGAAATGAAAGGAAAATAATCAAAAGTAAAGGGTAACTGGGACATGGGAAAGGAGAGGAGAAAGAAGGGGAAATCATGTATGTATGTATATACAGGACAGCTAACAGTCATACTACTGTCTTCTATTGCTTTACTGAAAGGAACAGTTAATGATTACTTGTTTGATCACTATTGCATGTCTTTGTTTTCTTGAGAAAGCACTTTGAAGATATCAATATGTAATACAACAGCCATTGTTAATTTCCTACCACTTTGTCTGTAACTCTGTATTGTTTGTATTGCTCTTATGCTATTTTGTAAATGGATGTCTGTTTGTTAATACGTTTTCCTTCTTTTATTTTTAAAAAATGAAAAAAAGACCAAAAAAGTGAGATAAAATGTATGCATTTTTGTTTGACTGTATATGATAGTCATTTAGATGAGTGAGATGAAATCTCAAAGTACTTTGGTTTTGTATTTCACAGATTTTAATGGTTTGGAAAATATTTGCATTTACTTTCTTCCATTTGTATTTCTTTTCTTGAGAAATGACTATTGAATTCAAGGCATAATCTCATGGCAGAATGTCTGGATAAGCTGTGCCGAGCACAGGAGGTGGAAATCAAAGAGAGAAAAAGAGAACACAAAGGTTCAAGTAGAAAATTAGCGCTATCCAAGTCGTGTCCCCAAGACTACCACCTTCCACCTTATGGGGACCCTCTAGTAGGGGCGTAAATACCCTTTTTAACCTCCATACTTCAGAGCTATTTGTGGGGGGCACTGAGGAATCCTATCCCACACCCGCATAAACCTCCCCAAGAGACTATAATGTCTGGTCTCCCTTCATCTGGAGATGAAAAGGGTAAGTTTGAATATCTTTTATCCATTGCTCCAGCTCCTGACTCAGTCTGTGCAGATGGGCATGTGAAAGGGGAGGGGCTGGGCTGCTGACAGTGGTCGGATTGTGCTGCAGAGAATGAGAGTTGATTGTCTAAGGCATCTCTGGGCTCAAATATAAAAGGTGAGGAAATGAAGCGGCAACCAGTGACTGAGGCCTGGGCAGAGTCACTGAAAGGCCAGCAATACCCACATCCCTGGGTGTGAGCCCGAAAGACAGAGTGGCTGAAACCTCAGCTTGGATTTCATCTTTAACACCTTTCATCAAAATCTGACAGATGCAGTCTTCATTGGAGCTGCATTTGGTCCTAAATAGAGAGGATTCCAAAATAGCTTCTTGAGTTGAGACAACAGAAAAATATTTCAATATTGCTAATTATTTTTAGTTTTAGTTTTCTCATTATCATTCCAGTAGTGGACCATTTGACCCAAGGTACAGTCTGGGGAAAATTTATTTTTGGTTTCTTTTACTTTAGATTTCCATTTTACCTGATTTTTACCCATCCTGGCTTTTCCAGGTATGAGAAGTTCTCTAGAGGTGCAACCAAATCAAAACCAGTGATTGCCTGCACTCTAGCCCTAATGCTTTTTGATTTCACACTAGTTCTTTTTGAGGAAACACAAATCAAGATTTTGCATTGGTTTAGTGTCTGAGACATGTCTGACTCTCACATAACCTATCCCTAGAATGACCCAAACACTGGGAAACAAGTTGTCGCTGTTCCTGGCACTACCTTGACCTGTTCTCAGCTTACCTGGTCAGTGACAGCGGATTGTCTGGGCCTTCCCCTCACTGCTGAGAGCTGTCCCACCCTGGGCAGTGCTCACTGCATCATGGCACCCACCACCCAGGACCTTGGAAGTCACTGCAACCAGGCATGGGACAGGTCCAAATGTTGGGATGCAGGCGCTTCTCCAATCGGCACATTGCATGGTCCGTAAGGTAGCTTTTATTTCTAGGTACACTGTCATCACTCTGTCTTGCTCTATTAGTGGTAGAAGGGCCTCACATTTTAACCCAATTGGATAGGTATGCAGGAGTCATGGACGTCACAGGACAGAGCAAATAATGTGACCCGGAAATATCTTTGTTACAGAACTTCATTGCAGGTGGATTGATAAAGTTCCTTTTCCCCAAGTAGTTCTTCTCAGGAATTGTGAAACAGTCCCATTTACATTTTACTAAAATAGGATTTTACAAAATAAAGATTCACATAAAATGGAGTCATGCTGAATATGCCTTGTGATAGAAAAGTCTACCTTTTACCCACATTGTGAAAAGAATAATTTCCTTGGCCAGGTGCAGTTGTGCAAACCTAATTCCAGCACTCAGGAGATTCAGGTAGGATGGGTATGGTGCGATCAGGGCCAGCCTGGTGTAGATGGTGAATTCAAGGCCAACCTTAACTCTGTGATGAGATCCTGCCTAAAAAAACATAAAGAATAAAGAATAATTTCCTGATTTTTTTCTGAATGATGTATGTGTAGGAAATCTGATTAAGGTGTTTTAATATTTGTATTATGTTATTTGGATAAATTTTTTCTATTCCAAAATTTTTCTAGTGTTTATTTTAGGAACTTCAAATGGAATAATAATATTATTATATGTGAATAATTTGACTTTCTTTTGTATGTATATTTTATGTATTATATAATACAGATATTTTTTATATATGAGAGTGAGAAAGACTCAGAGAGAAAGTAAAGACATCTTCCATTGTTCCTATTTTTATTTCTTTGAATTTCCTGTCTGTTATGGTTGATACATTGTGTCAACTTGGGGAGTCTAGAGGTTTGGCTGAGTGACTCAGCAGGAAGCCAGGGTGCTTGCTTTGTACATGTCCTGAGCCTGTGGAAGAGGAGGGCATGGAGACTGTGTGAGAGCTACACGACCCCTGGGTCCGGGCAGGCTGTTTACAAGGTAAGGGAGAAAAAGAGGCTGCTTGCAGCCATTCCTCCCTTTTGCTCTTGTGGTTTTGCTGTGCTCTGCTGCTATGAAGGTTTGCCCTCTGCCATGTGCCACTCTGCCTCAGAATCACCTAACTATGGACTGAAACTTCCACAAACTGTAAGCTAAATAAACCTTTCCTTCCTTCATTTTGGGTGTTGGGTATTTTGTCTCAGCAATGAGAGAAAAGTAACAAAGGCACTGTCCTACATAAAAATTCCAATAAAATATTAAACAAAAGTGCTGGGGAAATTCCACTTATCTTGTTACTGAGTATAACATGATTTATCATTTTTACCATCCAGTAATATTTTGATTGTGAGTAAATTGAAATTTAATGTTATGAATTCTGACATTTAATCCTCCTCCTGTAGTTTTTGCATGTGTTTTCATCACTAAAAGGTGTTTCATTTTGAGAGAGGTTTTCTGTGTATGAATGGACCTCCTTCTGGGATCTGTGTCATTGAATCTGTTTATAAAATGCACTAAAATTTTTCATTTGTAGCTAGGCGTGGTGGCACACGCCTGTAATCCTAGAACTGAAGAGGCTAATGCAGGAGGATCATTGTGAGTTTGAGACCAGCCTGGGCTACAAAATGAGCTCAAGGCCAGCCTGAACTATGTAGTGAGACCCTGTCTCAAAAAGACAAAAAAGTATTTTTTTTCATTTGTGTTATGTTCCACCATTCTTGCGTCATACGAATGAGTGACTATATATGCTATTTCCAGGTTTTTGAATTCTGATTGTAACAATTTTATTGATAACTTTGCATCTATATTCACAAAGTATTGCCCTATAACTTTCTCTTCTTGTTTTTTTTTTAATTTTCTTTTGTTGTTAGTGTGATAGTGGCTCTGTGTGATGAATTCAGAAGCGTTCCCTTCCTTCCTATTTTGTGCAAATATTTCCCCACATAATTCCTTTCCAGTCTGCTAAATTACAGAAGCAAATCCTATGGTAATGGGCTTCTCCTTGAGGGAGAGAATGTTCCAATGCTTCAACATCATCACTTATCACTAATTTGCCTATATTATATATCTGGTAGATCAAGTTTTGGTAGATCATATGTGTCAAGACGTATATCTATTTTTTCTAAACTTTAGAAATTATGGTAAAGTTTTATGTATCATTATAACTCCCAGTATTTCAATAACGTAAGTCATAATATTAACTTTTCATCCAAATTTGAATGCATTAGGCTTAATCATATTCTTTATATACATCAAGTTTGTGCAGTCTCTCTAAGAAAATTTCATTTATTTTATTTTTTTGAAATTTTCATTTAAATATTTGTTGTTTTTGGTATTTCTGTGCCATTAATTCCAGTTCAGGAGCTTATTATGGTTTCTTTTACTTGCTTAAGCTTTGTTCATGTTATTTTAAGGAATTTGTCACATACATTTGTAGTATTCATTAAGATGCTTTCAATTTTAATGCAATCAGTTTTATTTGTGGAATTCTGTTTTTGAACTTCCTTCAAGGTGTTCCAGTTTCTGTATTATTTTGAATTTTAGTTTTGAACTGATTCCAAGCATATTTAAATTTTCTCAATATTTCCTTGCATAATGTACTGATCAGTCAATATCTTACCTTTCTTTCTTCATATGTTTTTGTAAGATTTTGGGTTTATCTACTTTGAGACTTCTAATTATATTACATTGTAATACCTACCATTTCTAGCGCAACAAACACTTAGCCTTGGTGCATTTCATCATTTGTGTTTTCCTAAAATGTTATTAATGCCTTTTTGGCAGTTATTTTACAAAGAACAAGTGCTCCTAAAACAGCAGGAAGCATGAGGCCTGAACCTACTCAAAGAAAGGACACAGCCACGATCAATGTAATGGTGAGTTCATGTGCAAGAGTAGTTGTCATCTAAATTAAAGAATTTTTATTGGGCTAATTTAGTAATTGAGCTCAATTGTCTAAGTTGAATTTAGATGAAATTAACCACTATCTGAGACAGAGGTTTCGAGAAATATATATTTAGTTATAATTAATATGAGTTTGGAACCATGTGTGAACTCATGAAAAAATAAAAAAATATTGCAGGTAGAATTTCAAGTGTATTCAAGACTCCAAAATTATGTTAATACTTCTGGGCTGTGATAGTATGAACATAATATTTTAATTAATTGCTAGAAATTTGTATGGATATGCAAGGAGAAATAAAATCCCTTGACTGTAGGCCTCAGTGTTTATCTGGGAATTCTCACATAGGGCAAATGTTATAGGAAGACATGAGAATATATCCAGAAAAACAATTCAGTTTCCTCAAAAAAAGATAAACCTGACTATAAAGTGCATTTAATAGATGTAAACTAGAAGAGTTTTTTCACTGGTTTAACTTCACTCTGCCTAGTGTAAGAAACTGAAACAGTAAATAAGATCCCAAAGGGACAATAGATGTGGAAGGGAAAAAGCTGTTCAAAAGGAAAGAACAACCTGGCTGGGGAAGGAAAAAAGAGGGAAGGGGAAAAATATATATATATATATAAATTTATTTCCTATATATGTTATTTATATGAATACCATATATATATATATATATATATATATATATATATATGATAGTTTTACTACTATTTCTATTAGTTTGTGGAAAGGAACTATACTTTTTGCTTATACTTTTTGATCAATTTGCATGCCTATACTTGGTCATCTGAGCAACAAATTTGAAGATAATAATATGCAATACAATAAAAGTTATTAATTTCTATCATCTTCTTTGACACTATGTGTCACTTTTACTCTGTTTTTCTTCTTTAAAGTTAAATAAATAAATGTTGCAAAACATACAATTTCAACACTCTCATAGTACTCATACATGGATAGAAAAGACAAATATCTATCATGGTATTCATAGAAATTATATATATATATATATATATATATATATATATATATATAATATACAAATTCAGACCTGCTCTCACCTCAGGTAATGTGGTTTGATTCACAGTGGAGTATAGGTAGGTATATAAATTTTATGTTTTTAAGAAAATACTTATTCAGTTCTGGTCACACTAATCGTAACTTGTGCACACTCAATAGATATTCTCATGTATTTTATGTGATTAATATAATTATCAAAATATAAACTTATACCATAGGAATGGAAAAACACTAAGGAAAAATCATGTGATAATCACCTGTGTGAGCAAACCTTCAACCATCAAGCCCCGCATAGAAAGCCCAAGACAACTGACTCTGGAAAAATTTCATACGAATATCATCTATGGGGTAAAGCATTTACACGTTGTTCTGGGCTTGTAGCACATACTCAGAATGCCATAGGAGAAAAACCATCTTGCATATGCAGAAAAACCTTCAATCAACCTCATAATCTTCATCAGCATGAAAGAACACATAAAATCAAGAAACACTATGAATGCCGTCAGTGTGGGAAAACTTTCACTGATTCATCTGGCCTTAGTAAGCATAACAGAATACACACTGGAGAGAAGCCATATGTATGTCATCTGTGTGGGAGAGCCTTCACTCAGTCAAGTACCCTTCAGACACATAAGAGAACACACACAGGAGAGAAGCCATGTGTGTGTCACTTTTGTGGTAAAGCCTTCACTAATTTATCTAACCTTCACAGCCATAAGAGAATACATACTGGAGAGAAACCATATATATGTGATTGGTGTGGGAAAGCCTTCACTTTTTTATCTACCCGTAAAACTCATGAGAGAACACATACAGGAGAGAAACCATATGAATGTCATCTGTGTGGAAAAGCCTTCAGTCAAACAAGCAACCTCAAGATGCATGCAAAAAAACACAGGAGAGAAGTCATATGAATGTCATTTGTGTGGGAAAGTGTCACACATTCATATATCCTTAGAAATTGTAAGAGAATACGTAGGGGAGAGAAAACATATAAATGTCACCTAAATGATCATTCAATCAATTAACCTTAATAAATATGAAAGAACATACAAGGAAGAAAAACTATATGTATGTCATTTATGTGGGAAAACCTTCACTCAAATATCCTCAGGTAGCAGAAAGAAAACACTTGAGAGAGAAAAGATATGTATGTCATCTGTGTCTATGAAAGCTTTCACTTATTCAGACAGATCTAGTCAACATAAAAGAACACATGATGGAGACAAACCATATATATGTCATTTGTCTTGGAATGCATTCACTCAATTATATGATCTTATTGTACATAAAAGAACACACATGGGAGACAAGCCATATGAATGTTATATGAATGGGAAATCCTTCAGTTATTCATCAAACCTAACATTCAGAGGAGAACACACATGGGAGAGAAAACATGAATATCACCTGCGGTCAAAAGCCTTCACTCATTCACCTAACCTTGAGCAACTTGAGAAAACACAATCTGGAGAGAAATCATAAAGGCTCTCTGTGTGGAAAAGGCTTTAGTGTCTTGTTACTTTAATCTTCCTGAGACAACTCATAATGGTGGAAAACTAGATGAATATCCTATGTGTGGGAAAGCCTACTGTAATATTTATTAAAGAACACAGTAGATAAACCATTCATATGTCATTTGTGTGGATACATATTCACTCATTCAGCTAACTCAATATGCTTTAGAGAACACTCACAGCACAGAAACCACACAAAGGGTATCTGTGTGGGAGACAGTCATCTACTCAGGATACGCATGAGACAGCAAACATACAAAAGAAGTATAAATGTCACCTAAGTGGAAAAGCTTCCAGTCAATCATATTTTAGAAGGAATGCAAACTTGTGATATGCTTAAACCATAAGAGTGCCTTGTGCATAAAAAATGTTTCTGCCAGTATTCTCAAGTTCTGTGTGTGACAGGCTGCTCATAATAGAGAATGATAGATACATGCAGCACACATTTTGGCCTCTTGTGACAAAACAAATAAAAGGGATATGGAGTAAACTTGAATACTACCTGCAAAATGTGAAACCGAACAACTGCCTCACTTCAGTGAATGATCTGGAAAGTTCTTCAGTTTATGTACTCCCTGTTCAACAGAAATAGGCACCTGGAGAATGTAATTATGTGTGAATGCCATGATGCACCAACTCAGCTGTTTGTCTGTCAAACGATTCCTATACTTCGCACTACATCATAACACACGTAGAATGCTTCACTCATATCCCAGCTTAAAACATAGTAGAGTAGAAAACATGACTGGAAATTTTCTGTCTATAATGAATGTTGGAATAGGCATATTAATAATTTATTTAAATGACATTGGAATATGTCACTTCCCAGATCTCCTAGGTTGCCAGGCATTATTAAGGACTATTATTCTAAGTAAGATGCTGGTTTACACAAGAATATGAGGGAACACATAAAAATGTAATAGCTGAGAGACGGCTGACTATTCTTTAGCAATATCAAATCATTACATTGAGGAACAGACTTCCTGTGAAGTAATGATGATTTCTTTACTCAAACACTAGCATGGTGGGAAAAGGTGAGCATGCACAAGAGACCAGATCTCTGTGTTATGCATAAAGCAAGGTTCAAAATGAATACTTGTTCACCATCTCATGAAACTTCTCTCCCTGAAGAACCATCTACTTTATATTTGAATAAACATTAGATTGATTTTATTTATAAATTGTTTTTGAAAGAACACATACACCCTAAAAGAAATATGAAACAAGCTACAAAGCAAAAATTTCAGAAGACTGACAAAATAACAATTGCTTTAAAGGGGGTATATTAATAAAGGGTAATCTGATTATCTATAAATTTCCATTATGGATGTATTTTAGAGGTTAGTTAAATTCATAAAAATCACTTTCAATATATCTTGTGTGCAGAATAAAAAACAATAACTTCATTTATTTAAACCATAAAATCTAGTGAAGAAATATGAGTATTCTGTAGTAATATTTAATATAATTTTAAATGCATGGAATTAGGTCTGAACATCTTGTCACAGAGGTACATATTCAGGCTGAAGTACCAGTTTTACCTTTTACAGAACTACTTTCACTTAGGAGACCTCACCTCTTCATCATCTTCTGCCGATATCCATAGTTTACCTACATGGTACTGGGTGACATGAAAGAGAGCTTGATGTTTCCCTCCACGCCTCTCAGTGACCAAACATACAGTTCCAACCTATGGGACATCATGGCGATTGCACAAGTCGTTGCTTGTAGCTTTTGGCTGCCCCGTGATTCTTGCCTTTTCGTATAAAGACAATATTGGGATAGGTGCAGGGTCTCTTCCTTTTTGTCTCATAGATTACTGGGGATATTTTCCCATAAGGTTCAGGGTTGAATTAAGTTTCTTTAAAGGCACATCCCACCATATCTGTCATCTAACTGCAACCAATTCTGCTTGTTGACATATACTATCTCTCAACATATTCTTTGTTACAATAAAAATAATCTGTATGCAAATAAATTATAAAGATTATTAGAAATATTGAGTATAGTGTTTGAACAAATGGAAAATACACCATTTAATAAATCAATTTTCTGTTTTATAAAAGTTTACGTGGAGCTGGAGATATAGCTCAGCAGCACAAGTGCCTGTCTTGCAAGCACAAGGTCCAGAGTTCAATCCATTAATAACTACCCCATGAAAGCCATACTGGAAGTCAGCTTCAGTCAACTTCTTCAGCTTAATAAAGTAGGTATTGATACACATATAGAAGCTCTTCATATAACCTGAACCCCTTCTATGGTCTTGGCAGTACCAATAATACCTAACAAGAACTTCTTCTTCAGACACTACGGCACTCGAGCAAATGCTAAATGAAGTTTCCAAAAAAACTCACAACGTTTAGTGTAAAGTCTTTCACCAAGACATTAAGGATAGGTCATACATAAAGCTTAGATGTCTGAGAAAAATGATTTTTTGTTGCTCTCATGATGTATTGAAATGTGATAATTACTTTCATTGCAGTTAGGAGTTTGTTCCTACTTTCATCAAAATCCATTACTGTTTCTTTCGAAGACGTGGTGCAGTTTTACTGACGAATTAGGTCTCAGGTCCCACTACAATGTCCTTGCTTCCATGAGCATATTGAAGTGGTTTATTGTGCCATAGGACATGAGAAGATAGCATGAACACCTCTGTCTTCTGACATCTCTCCAATTCTCTTTATTTTTCCTGGTGCCCCTTCAGAGTTTTCTGAGACTCCTTGTGTTCCTGAGCACCTCATAGTTTCCCCACATTAACTTGCTATTGTTACAGCTCCCATATGTGGGGTCCCAACAAAGGCTCCTCCTAGTTCTTGGTGGAGTTTGTTATCATGCACTTTTTAACTTGAGGATGTGGAAATGAACTTTTCCCACATTAGGCCAAGACATAGTGCGATTGTGTAAAAAGAAACACCTACTGAGAAATAGGAAGTATTTATCTAGGTGCATTGGTTCATGTATCTGTATTTATGCATAAAGTTGCAAATCATCCAGGCAATGCTATCCCTCTCACTTTTCTGTAGTTATGTGTTCGTAGCACTTGCCCATTACTCATTTTTATAGGCTTTTCCTTTGTGAGGGACAAGTCTGTGGAGTATGCGTAAGTTAGTGTTGTGTAGTAAGTGACCTATGTTTTCCTCAGTGTCTCTTGAGTCCTTGCATTTGGGTGTTTCACAAGGGAATTCTTTCTTTGCAAAGCAAATAAAATATTTTCATCATTTTTGGACTAAGGGACGAATCCTTAATTCTTCTGAGATTTTACTGAAACTATTCACCCCTTGCTTTCTTGTCACTTTTGTAAACTTACAATTCTGACCCTTAAATCTATAGTCAGCTTCCTCAACCAACACAACTCTTCTTTTTAATAAATACACATTGTATTTATTCCTGAGCCCTTCAGTTGCCCTCAGATGGGATGAAATATGTCCAGCTGCCTGAAAGTTAATGAGACCCAGGTGTCATATAGGGGTGTCCTAACGTTGCCTCTTGCAATGAGTTTGATCCCTGCATTTTGGAGAAAGTTGTGATCACTGCTCTGCAGGAATTTTTGCTCTGACTTTGAGTAAGATGCTTGAAGTTACACGTATACGCTGCTGGATAGCCAGAAGACAGAAGCCTGAGTTCGAGCAGAATGTACCTGAGAGCCTTTCTCCTTCCCAGGTGTGTAAGTCACCTGGGATTGCTTCTAGGGGGCTGTATCCTAACTAGACTGGCAGAGATAGTGGTAACCCTTGGTCAGTGACTTGGTCTCCACATGAGGAGGCCCAGCACTCCAAACAACACACTCATACTTGGAGTTCTGGAGCCTTAGTGCAGCAGGGTTTTGAAGTGGAACATGGGGTGACAGGGCCCTTGAGGGTCAGTCTCACATTCTCTTGATGTGTGCATAGAATGCAGAGCAGAATGTGCACTGGGATTTGGGCCTTTGTTGGGAGTCACAGTGCTGCATTCCTTTTAGAACGCTTGTAAGTTAGGACCCCGTGGTTGAGTCATCAAGTAACCCAGGTCAGCTCAAGCAAGCCTGATCACCTGAAGAGTCCTCTTCACTAAGGGGCTGGCATCCATAAGGTCCTACAATGAACTGCACTGCATTCAGTCCTGAGTTCCCTTGGACTCTGCCCTTGGTCAAGAGGATGTTTGGGGCTGGAACACAAATATTTGGTCAGGTTTGTCTCTGAGCATGTCCAGAAACCCATCTCCCTTCACTCCCTGATCTGGCACATTCCTTTCAGTCTGCAGTAGAATTCTTTACGCTGGTTTCCCAGCCAACAGACACATTATTTCCGTTTCTATACCTCCACAGGACAGCCTAGATGTATTAGCTTATACCTACACTCCCTGTGTCTGGCCTAAGCTGGGATTAGGTAGGTTGCTTGGCCTCTATTCTCCTCTCCCTGGGCCCACACAGCATGCCCTGGCTCAGATCTCTGTGGCAAGGACAGGCACTCAGTTCCCCAGGTCAAGTCTCCTCTGTTGGGTTCCTGCCGTTCTCTTGCACTGTACCCTTAGTTACCTGCCTAGGAACTGGTTGTTGCTTTAGAAAACCCCAGGCTCTTTGTATCTGGGCTCAGCTCAGCCTGCACCCAACTTGGATGTCTTGGCCTAGACTCTGATCCCTTCTCCCAGAATTGTTAGTTGCCTGCCCACCAAGGTTCCCTGCTGGGTTTGTCAGATGCAGTCACCTGAACTCCTCAGGCTGGTCCTAAACTAGAATTCAGCCTTCTCCAAAAGTCTTTGCCTCCTTTCTATTCCCTTGCCTCACACTGCACTTACAGGATTCCCGACCCTTAGCCTCAGATGCGTCTGCGCTCTCCTGTCCCCAATGGGCCATCTCCATTCTCTCTGTGACTTCTCCTGAATTCAGTTCCCCAGGCCTCAGTCCCTTTCCTCTTTGCAAGGGTCCATCTTCTCATCTGTAGGACCCAGCCCCATGGTCTCTGCTTCCTCTGAGGATCATTGTTTTCTGCAAGCATCCTGGAGTCCAAGCTGCCTCCTTGAGTACCAGTGACAAAGGACTGTAACCTTGGTGCCTCTATGACCCTCTCCTGAGTCCTCAAGTCCAAGTGTCTCTCTTCAGGTCACTCCATCCACACAGGAGGCCAGCTCACCAGGCTTGGTTCCTGCAGTGGCCCTTGGTTTCGGTACCATTTTGCATCACTCTGTGTCTGCTCTGATCCCTCCATGACTTCTTGGCCCACCCTGAGAGGCCTCAGATGCTTCTTTTTCCCAGGGACCTCTCAGACCTTGTGAGTTTCCCATATTCCAGGTTGGACTCCCTGCTCCCTCCCTTGGTCCTCAGTGCCTCTTCATGTCTCTCAGGGCTCTCTTGCGTCCTTCCATATCTCCTTGGTCATTGTGCACAGTCTGCAGTTCTGTCTCATTCTCCCAGGTGCCTTCCATTCACCAGGACTTGCTTTCTGCTGTTTAAATCCTCACTGCATGCTCATGGGTATAGGGCAACTCCTAGTTATTGATTTCATCTCCATATACCCTGCAAATGCACACATGCATAGAGCATGGGTTCCTCAATGCAAAAATATTTTGATGTGTGGCCTGGCGAGGTGTCTATGCCAGGGGTTATCTCTCTTCCTCTCTCTGAGTGTGCAAGGAACACACATCAGAATGTTCTATTGATTCACACCATATGGGAAGCTTACAGCCCTATTTTCATCTCAGGCCATTGATGAATTAGGACACCATGGCTTAAGCATCAGCAGGACTGAATCCACCTGAAGCAAGTCTGCTGGATCCCTGGTACTCGTTGTTGCATAGGCTTCTTTAACAATGTTCTGGGCCAGGCGTGGTGGCACACACCTGTAATCCCAGTACTCAGGAGGCTGAGGCAGGAGGATCATTGGGAGTTCGAGGCCAGTCTGGGCTACAGAGTGAGCTCAAGGCCAGCCTGAACTCCATAGCGAGACCCTGTCTCAAAAAGACAAAAAAAAAAAAGTTCAGCCATATATTGCGCTCTGAGTTCCCTGTGTCCCTATCTCTTTCCCAGGACATTGTGTCCTATCCCTCAAACTAGAGAACCTATTTTTTCTGGAGTACACTGGGAACCCTAGCTCCCTGCCTTTCTTCCTTTGGCACCTGCCCTTGGGATTTCTGTCTCCCCAGCCTACACTGCCTTGAAACTCCGCCTGTAGAATGGACCCCCTCTGCTTCCCTCCTTACCGCTCTCGCCGGGCCCTTCCTGGCTTCTTGGGGCTCCATTCCCTCTTACTCTTCCCTGAACTGCCTGGACCTGAACTGCCTCAGGTTCTCCTGACTTTCTTAGGCCCTTTGGCTCTGGTCCCACCTTGCCCTGAACCCGTCTTGGCTGTCTACCCTTAGAACTTAGATCCTTTCACCCAGAATTTTCATGTTCCTGCCTGCCAAGGCTCACTCATGCATGAGCCAGGTCCCGCAGCAGCAGCCTGAGATTGGGTCACTGCACTGGTTCTCCTAAGTTTTCTCCAACCATACTCACTGCCTCCTCTTCTTCCTGAGGTTACTCCTCTTTACTGGGCTACCCAACCCCAAGCATGTGATCTTGAAACACACTTTTGTGTCCCTCTTGGTGTGATGCATTAACTAGTGGTCAGCTTGTAACACCCAGCTGAACTGAGTCCCAGTGGTTCTGAGTGTGGAAGGCCCATCTGACATTGTTGCCAGCAGCATGAAAGCCGAATTGGAAGGAAAGATGATATGCTGTTATTTTTTCTAATGAAGGTTGTCAGGCTGGTTTTACTGGTACGAACTCAGCTGTTATCATCACAGGAGCTCAGGTCCTCACTCTCACTTCAGATGGCTGTTTCTACTTTCAAGGGAGCTCTGGTCCTTAAGTCTGCCATCACTTCCTAGGTGCATGCAGATTCCTCAGCTTCATGGCACAGATCATTCGTCCCACTGGTGCAGACCCTTGAGATTCCACCACTGACCTTTAGTCAGTGCAGGTTCTCAATACAGACTTTCAGAAGACATTGTCCTAGGAGCTGGGCCTCCAGCTGGACTCATGGAGAACATTACCATGGACTCCAGCTGGACTTGTGCAGGCTATTGCCATGGATCCTGGTCCTCAACTGGATTATTTTGGTCTCTAGTCTGTGAACAGACCTCCTGAACTCTTTTGCATTGGAATTTGGGGGTGAATATTATAAAATAACCCTACACACTAGGTTTCCTGTACTAAATCTAGTCCCTAGAAACTATGACTACAACACTTCACCTCCTTCAGCTGCTCTGCCTCTCCTTGGTTCACATTTGAGGATTCAGGTCCTTTCCTCTCCCCTGTGCTCCCTCAGCCCACACATGGCACCTGTACCCATGGTCTCCAGCTGTCATGGACTCCTTGTTCTGTTGCAGGGACCTGAAGTCCCTGCTCACCTCCTTCAGTACTTCCGATATAGGAAAAATATAAGTCCCAGCCTGTTGGAAGTGAAATGTGCTGAGTTTGTGGTCTCCAAACATGTAGCAAGGAAGTCAAACACCAAAGGAGGAAGTTAAGAGAGTTTTCTTGGAAATGAAGGGAAGAAGCATAGCCGCTGGACTGCCGGGAGGAGTCCTGAGTAGGTAGCCACAGCTGTGCTCTGTCAGGGGTAATTTACAGAGCAAAGTCATAACATGGCACATCATGTGTCCAATTACTCCAGTCTACTCCAGTCTACAGGAGTACAAGTCCAGCTCCAGAGCTAGCCTTGAACCAGTGGGGAAAAGAGTTACCTAGAAAGGGCACATGGAAACATTTTCTTGATACTGAGAATCAAACTCAGGACCTTGTGCTTGCCAAGCAGGTGCTTCTACCACTGAGCTATATCCCTAGCCCAAGGGAATGTGGGAAAACATAGGCACTTTCTGGAAGAGATGGATCCAGATGTGGTCACACCTGTGTCAGACATCTATGTGGACTTGCTGGACCCAGTTGTGCTCTGTACAGTGAAGCTTCAAGTTACCGCGGACCTTTAGTGAGGTAGTCGTTTGTCACCATTGCATCTCAATCTTCAGGCCTGGCCTTCTTCAGATTTGGCTCCAGCCAGGAGGATGTTGATGTGTTTCATTTTTGTGCAGAAGTCCTAGAGGGCCCAGTCCCTCCATGACTGCATGTAAATATCCATCTAACTCAGTGCTGTATAACGTCACTGTCCCAGATCAAGTTCCCTCTGCCAGGTTTTGGGAACATTCCTTTCTCCTCAGCTCCCTCTGATCATCTGGGCATCTCACATCCCAGGCTTGGTTCCCTCTAGTTCTCCTCAGATGCTTCTCTCACTGTGCTGTGCTGTGGCTCCTTCGGTCCCTCCATGTGTTCCTTCTGCCCATCACGGTTTCCCGTAGTCCAGGCCTGGCCTTTGCCCCTCTTCATGAAGCTCTGCTCCTCCTCTGGTCCCTCCCTGACTGCTCAGTCACTCAGCCAGGCCGCCTTGGGTGTATTCATTCCTCCTCCAGTCTCCCCATGCGTCACACTGACCCACACACTATTCTCCATCCCTCTGTAGGAGATGGTGACTCTTAGCATATCATTTTTAAGATAGAACTTTTTTTATACAATCCTAAAAGTATGTGTTGTGAGAAACATCCCAGAGGGGTTATAAAAAGTTAACTTTGCAGTCGACTTTGGCCTGGAATGTTTTTTCCAAAAATAACACAGGGGCCCAGAAAATCATCAATGACCCTGCCTGGGTTGTTTCATCCCTTTCCTGGCCCTAGTTAGACACAGTAACCATTAAGGAATGTATAGGTGCAAAAAGGGAAACAACCAGAGCAGAATGCAGAGGTCACTATCATCATGGCTGGGCTCATGACCAGGGCCCTGATGCAGCCACACAGAACAAGAGCAATAACATGTGGCCCCCTGAGTCAATGGCTGTAACATGCCATTCTGTTACCATGGAAACAAAAATGCATTTAAAGTTGAAGCAACACAAAGGCAGGGCTGGCATTTCCTGACTTGTTAGTCGGGAGATACCTAGATTCCTTGAGACTGCCTGTGCTTGATCCATGCCTGACTAGGGTGTCTTCCTCAGGATTTGGACACCTTTGCTGAGAACGGTCCCTTGAGCTCACTAACGGACCTTGGTCTGTCTAGGCTAGCTCGTGACGCATGGACCTCCCTCTGTCACTCTATTCCTCTGCCCCTTCTGAGATCATTTCTTCAGATTTCAGGTCCATTCCTTCCTTCAAGTGTCGATCCAACTATCAGCCTCTGGCCCTCTGTGGTTCCTTGTTGTCTCCTCCTTAAGTACTACTGCCCCAGCTGGGATCCCTCTGTGCCTCCAAATCCTCTACAATGGGCCCTGTTCCGTTTGTTTCTCCTCATGTCCCTCCCTCTACCTGGGAAGCCCGCACCCCAGGCTCACTTCCCTCCTACCATCCTGAAACCCAGGCATCCACTGCATGCTCCTCTGCACCTCCCCTTCTCCGTGTGTCTCCTCAGCACGTGGCCCTTGGTTCTCCTCAGGTTTCTCGGTCCTTTCTAGAGCATTGCGCTCCTAGCTTCATGCCCTTCGTGGCTCTTTGGTGTCCTCAGCACCTCCTCAGGTGCCCCTCGGCAGACCCGGGTCTCCCCCTTGTCCTGCTGATCATTTGCTCCATGGTTACGGCCCCTACCTCGGCACTTGAGGCTCTCTGTCGTCGGTTGTGTCCCGCACGCCGAGCTCCATTGTCTCCAGCCTGCTCGCTCTCCCCACCTTCCTCGTTGCATCTGTCCCAGTTTGTGAGCCTCCAGTCCCTGGTCCTCCTGGGGCCATGCGTCTATCTGGGCGCCCTACAGACGTGCTCAGGTCTTCTACCCTGTTTATGTCCTTCCTCTGTGCTTGGCTTTCCCCTGTGCCGCCTGAGGTCCTTTAGCACCTCTTGGGCTCCTTCCTCTTGCTCTTCAGAACTTTCACTCCCAGGCCTGTGCTCCAGCAGTCACTCCTCCTGGCTCTCAGTGGAGCCTCTTCTCATTCAGCTCTCAAGGCCGGGATGTGGAGGAACTTTTCGACCATGTCTGTTTGAGTTCATAAGATGATTGAAGGAAAAGAAAGATTTTTTCCCTCGGTGAAATGGGAAAAGGATTCTGGGTTTTGCACTTCGTGTGTTGCTTTTGATGGAGGATGTTGGGACTCATCCATTCAGTGGAGAGTCTTTTCCTTTTTCTCTGCACCTCTGTCCTCAGCATTTGCACATTACTCTTTGGATAATTGCATGTTGTTTTCTGTAGGAAGTCTTTGAAGTATGAATAAATAAGTGCTCCATGGTGAGTGACCCCCCCTTTCTCAATTATTATAAGTCTTTGCCCCTGGGCATTTCTGCTGGTGGTCTAATATTTTTTAACAAAATAAGCCACTTCTTTTAATCATTTTGGGTCAATCCTGGAGACTTCCTTCTTTTGACATTTCATTGGAAATATTCACCCCTTGTTTCTCTTGCTCTGACATTTAGCAGACTCCTACCAGTTCAAACCACTGGTTCTACATGGACAATGCCCTACCGGGCAGTTTCTAACATTAGTTGCATATTCATGAATGTCCTATTGAATGGCATGGGACAGTTCCATCATGTGGCAAAATCTGCCCAGGGGAACAGTTATGCATTCGCAGCTCCACCATGAGCATGTAAATAACAACCATGTGAGCTTAAATCTTACTTGATAATTGGCAGAAATCTGTGCAAACGTCTTAAATAGAATGACAAAATAAGAATTAAAACTTTTGGCTGATGTTGATATTTGAAGATTTATTTGTTTTCTGATGATATGCCCATGAGTCTTCTCCACACAGCTTGTGTCAAAGGATTCTGGGAACACACAGCAAGAGGTGTGCAGTGTGTTGTTGTGAAGGTGGCTGCTCACAACAATTTATTGCATGATAAGTGTAAGAGGAGCCATGGAGCATAGAAGACCGTAGAGCTTTGGAGAAGAGTGCCTTTCAATGACCTTGAGTGAGTAAAGCAATAACAACGAAGTAGAGTGATGGGGAAGAAACCAAACATTTACCTCTGAAAACCAAGACATTTTCTTTCTCCATCTATGCCCTGAAACCATATTCATCTGCACACAACGACAGAAATAGGCTCTGGTTTATCTCTCAGAAGTCCTTCCCCAGAGCTCATTCCTCTCATGATGAGTCAGTTTAGAGGAGGATTCAGGGCACGTCTAGCAACTTTGCACGAGACCGGAACAAAACCGAGGGAGTCTATGCTGATCTATTTGGGGGGAAGGAGAAGGGCGGCCTGGGGTTGAAAAGGGTCTGTGCTGAGGGAAAGGGCAGGCCCGGCCCATTCTTTAGGCAAGAAAAGCAGCAGAAGAAGGCTGTCATTGAGGACTATGCTGAGAGGCCCCAAGGGCGGAGATGACACCATTACAAGATTTCACAGATTCTGATGTCTATAGTAGGGATACCTTCTCCCTGATTTACTCGTGCATTCTATTTTCCCCACTTCCCTGTTCCTTCTGTATAAGGGCTTAGATAAATTCCCAATTCGGCTAAAAGAATCCAGTTTTTGTTTGTTGGGTTTTTTATTTTGCTTTCCAGATAACATACTTTTTTTCTCTGAGTTTTTGTACAATTACTTCTCTGCTGTCCCTAACAGTCATAGAGGCAGAGTTACATTAAAGTGATTTCATCTGATGGCCCCTCCAAAGAGAGGAATACATACAGGAACATTTATCTTAAAAGTAGGTAATGAATTCCAAATTATATATGAGCTCTCTCAAAATAACAGTACATTTCACTGCTCAGAATTTTATGATAGATTTTTTCTACATAAAATGAAAGAATGATTGAATGATGTTATTTTCCATTAATTTATAATGCTAAGTTAAATGTAAAAGCTGGTGCTGGTCATCAGTAGGTTTGAATGGCTTTTCACACAGTTTTTTCAGATGTGGATCTCCCATATTTCATAGGCTGCCTTGATTCACTGTCCTTCTTTCCCACCCTCATTTCAGCTGGCCCTGTAGTAGTGACAAATTCAACCTAATCTACTGTTATTTATTTATTTGAATGTTTATGTATTCATTTTATTTGTTTCACAGCCCTGGGGTTTGATTCGGGGTCTTCACTCTAAACTACATCACCAGGGCAATTGTAATTCTGTGTATTAATACAGCATCTTAAGAAATCCTCAAGGTGCTCACACTGGGCTCTAAATTGTGGTCCCTTGCCTCATCCTCCCAGACAGCCTTGATTACAAGCAGGATTCCCCACACTCAGCTACCATTTTACATTTAGCATGATTCCTTGTACCTATGTTACTACTAAATTAGGAATTCAGTATGATGTAAGACTGATTTAGTTTATTGTCATTTGCTCTTAATACAGGACAAGCATTAATTAATATTTCATGTTACTGTGTTTATGGGAGCATCCAAAATATCCCATGCCCATCCACACAACCAGGAGTAAATCTCTTCTGGACACTGTTCCCTCAAGTGTAGACTTCTGACAAGAATTCTGATGAGGAAACAATGTGTCCTGCATTTCCAGCACTCAAGTGCCTAACCTCATCTGCTACTCAGTGTGCAGGCAAAGTAAAGGCAGGAATAGGCTCTCGTTAGCTACTGCTGAACAGCATTATGGCTGGAAGAGTCCTTTTGGCCAGGACTCTTCTCTACAAGAGATGTTGACAGACCAAATGTCAGAGAATTTATCCCTAAAAGTTTCATAAGATAAGTCTGAAACCTGTGATTTGTGCCGGATGTTCACTCATAAGCGCCAGATAAAAATGCCGGTGGAAACCCACAGCTCTGCTGACACATTAACTTTATATTTAATTTTAGTCTCTTTAACCTAGTGTTGCTCTTGTCTTTCCTATCTATGCATTTCTTAAATATCAAGGCAAAAAGGTAAATATGTATTGGTTCTTTCACCTGTACCTCCCTAACACTGGTAGCGAGGTATCATTCACTCATCACTGTTGTTGCAAAGTGAGAACTAATTTGACAAAATCTCTTTATTACAACCTAGCTCTGAATTGGAACTACGAGAAAGGAGAGAGTAGAGCACATATCCCTCCTCGTTTTGCATTTGGAGGAATAAGCACTCCTTTGTCCTAAGCATGCATGTATCATTGTGTTCGGGCATAGAGTCTTTCCAAAGGTGTTGTAAAGCGGAGTCATTACGGCGGCCCTAATACAATACAACTAGTGTCCCTGTGAGATGAGGTGCTGAGACCACAACATGTGCTCAGGACAGGCCAGACTGAAACACAAGGAGAAAACCGGCAAGTATGGTCCACTCAGCCAGTTCCCAAGGAATCAATGCCTATGGACCTTTTCAATTCCAAATTGGGAGGAAATAATTCTACTTTTTTTCATCCTACTCTGAAGCACATTTGTGAGGCTTTCCTGCTGTCATCTTAAAGACTGCATATCAAAATAATATGTCAGTTTTACACACACTTGTCTTCTGACAGAAAAAAAATGAAAAGTAATCTATGCAGTAGGCATGGATAAAGTGTGTAAGATTTATGAACAAGGAACACTGCATAGCTAAAACACATAATGGAAATGCCCAACGTCAGACAGGACCTGTGAGCAGTGGTCATGTAGTTTAATAGGGATCAGAGTCTTTATCATGTGCTTCCAGACATAGTCCTGTCAGAGGAGGGGTCCTTAGAGGACCTTCCCGAGGTGGTCTTCAGGAGACAATGTAAAAATTATCCAAGGGATAAGAAAAGTAACTGTCCTTGTAAGTGTTTGTTTAAGTCATTTATTATAGTTAGCAGACTGTATCTACTTGAATAAGAAACATTCAGCTAAACTGGGTCAGCGTAGTTCTGGCTGTGGCTGAAAGGATTTACTGGAAGCAGAAGACCCACCCTGGATGGGAATGGAAGCAACCAATAGCCTTGCCGCCTCAATGGAATAGAAGTGCAGCAAAGAAGGTAGGCTCCTTCTGTTTCCTTTGAGGAGCTTGCATCTTCACGTTGGCACTGGACATCCCTTCCTGGCGCCAGCACAGACTTTCAGCTCTCTGGTGCCAAGCCTCCAACCTTTTGTGACAGACCTTGCAGGCTCCTGATACTGACCTGCAAGGGGGCGCTCTTCACTGAGCTTCCCATCTTGGACTGGATCTTTCATATTTCAACTGCAGAGACAGCTCCTTTGCACTTTGCAAACATGACTCTGTAAAAGGCCACGGTAAGCAAACCTTGTAAATCCATATGTATTTTTGTATTTTGTATGCTATCTATTTCTCTAGTAAACACCGACTAATACCTTGTGCTAAAGTGGCTAGTATAACAAAGCGGGTTTCAGGTTTGGAAATTGGGGAAAATATACTGCTAGTTATCGAATAGGAGTTAACTTCATGTTTTATTTATGTATTTATGTATTTATGTATTTATTTATTTATTTTTTTGGGGGGGTACGGGGAATCAAACTCACAACCTCGCGCTTGCAGGGCAGGCACTGTGTGACTATCTAAATCCCTGGCCCATAGTTGTTTTAAATTTATGGATAAAGCAAAAGCAAGAAAACAATATAGTTACAGCGTGGCATTCTATTATTAATATTAGAAATAACATTCCAGCTTTAAACCAAGGGCAATGTGTCAATTCAATTAAATTTGAACAAAAACTGAGCAAGACATGTCATGAATGTATTTTCAATCTGTGGATCTTTGAGAATTACACTTTTGTCTAATTATTTTTGTCAGTAGATAAATTGGTTCAAACTTTAGAACTGGGAGGTATTGTGACATTAAATAGATAAAATTTTATGTATATATACTTGTCAACATAGATTTTAAAAGTCTTCATACTTTATTCAAATGTCACATAAAAATAAGTCAATCAATTCCGTTTTTCATGACAATGTTACTTATCAGTGAAGTACATTTTGAAGTACTTTCACTTATTCTTGATACTTTATGAGATATATAAAGGCTTTCTCACATACATGCAAAAACTGTACACGTCAGTGGAAGGCAGGTGAACCACACAGCTAATGATGAACACAGAGCAGGATCACAAGGATTTCAGCCACCACTTAAGTACAATATCAGATTAAGTAATTGGTTTAATGCTTAATTATTGCTAACTTACATGTGCACTGTTTCTGAGCAGCACGGTCTTAAATTTTTGTGGCAGTACATGACAGCAAAATGATGTCACAGGTAGTTCTGTTACTCTCTGAAGCAGGAGATTTTAGGGGTGGAATGGTCAGGATAGCTGACACTGACTGACATCGAGGTGAAAGAGTGTCTTGTATTGATTCATTGCTTCATGCACCTTGTGCCAACATTGACTTCCATTCCTGGACAGAGATCAAAGTGTCATGGTTGAGTTAAACAATGTGAAATCTGAGGATGATGGAAGCTGGAGAATGTTTGGTAGTAAATGATTCATATCTAATGAAGGCTGACAAATTCTACCATGTTTATCTAAGGAAGGAACCCAAATCCCACAGTCGGGCTGGCTTAGGTTTCTCTGCTTTTTTAGAATTAGGGAAAGAGTTGAGTAGTTGTGACCTAGAAGGCTAATAGGGCTAATGAATACATTAAACCATGAGTGTCATTTACTTATTTCTAAGATGGCTGTATTTGTACATGACTATTAATAAATGCAACAAAACATTCAAATTGTACCTCAGAAAATTTGAGACACCCAGGCCTTGTTTTTGTCCAAATGTGCTGCATTTTTATGCTACTTGGGGTAAGCTTCACAACTCCATGGATGCCTGGGACTTCCTAGTAGGCGAGTGTAAGACTTGAGCACAGGCTGAAATCATAATGGCTTCTTTCTTTCTCCATCTACAGTTTTATTGCTTAGTTCTTAGCCTGTGACTGAATCCATCCAGAAAGACATCAGACATCTGTGAATGACAGTGCATGCACAGGTGAGATGGAGTGTGTTTTTCTGCTGAAATTAAAAACTAATTGAGAGTAGATAGTAAGTGCTAAGTGCAAGTGTCTTTAGGATAATAAATCCTTAAGTATCAGAGGGTCTCAACTATAGGCAGCTTGTTCTTGCCAGTAAGGTAATTATCATGGGTCAAGAGGTCATTAGTGTCACATTCGTTATAACGTGTGTCCATGTGTCAGCTTGTATGTGCACGTATGTGACTCTATGTCTCTATACTTACTGATAAAATGAAAATATTTATTTGCCAATTCATTTTCTGGTCTGTTTCCAAACTAGCTGTCTCCATGGCTATGCTTTTCATTGTGGTGTTGCTAGCATTGTGCTGAATGCAGGGGATTGAAATTCGTGGGAAGTAGAACGGTGCACACAGTGCTGGGAGGTGGGGGGGGCGACTCACAAAGTGAGAATATTCAGCCGTGCAGCAAATATTTTGCAATTAGGCTTTATGACATTAAAGAGAAATGAAAAGTTGTTGGGAAGATTGGGCATCTAAAATCATGTATAGTCACTTTTACACTGAAGAAATTAGAGCATAAGGAATAAGATTCTTTTAAAAAGTTAACTAAAATACTTACTCTTTCTTGACCAAGGGCATACTGCTGACCTATGAGTGATTAACAACTTTTAGTATTTCATAGGTGTCTGCTCTTCATAAATATCATTACTTAATTAAGCTATTGATTTAAGGGCATAGTAGGAAAATGAGCAGCAAGAGTGGAAGGCCCTGGTAACATGTAGAAGAACTGGATCTGTAACATCTGATATGGAGTTTTTCATGTGCACGTAGAGACAGCTGCCACATATGGGAGCTTCAAGAGAAATGTTTGAAAATTTCGGAGAAAAATGGACACGTTCGTAGCTCCAGAAAGCTCATCCTAGGACAAACTACAGGGCACCAGTCAAGGAGCTTTTTGACGAGTCCTGGTTTATTGTTGTCTTGAGCCTTATACTGCAAAGTCCAGCGTCTCTGGTGAAGAAAGACAACACACACAGCAACAGCCGTGTCACTGAGACAGTTTTCATGGGTGGACATGATTCCTTCCAGATTCTGTGGCCTTTGTATAAATAATAGAAAAGACATTTTTAGTAAATGTTTTTGAGATCATGAAAAGTCATTTGGATTTTATTATAGTCACATCAGTATATTAAAAGCTTTAGTATATGAGAAATACAAGATACATACATGGAACTAGATGAATCAGATTTATTCTTTCCAAAGACAAATCAAAATAAAGATAAAAATGATTTAAAAAAATAATTTGGCAATTAGTGTATATCTGTATGTGTTAGCCTGAACACACACTTCGAAGATATCAATATGTAAAGCAGCAACAAGCGGTGTTTTTTTTCTGTTGTTGTTGTTGTTGATGTTGTTGCTGTTGTTGATGTATGCCTGTTTTCTTTCTTGTCTTTGGATTTTTGGTTCTTGTGTTTTTTTTTTTTTTTTTTTTTTTTTTTTTTTTAG
>PVLD010016492.1:0-44823 GCA_004027595.1 Dinomys branickii | reverse complement strand
AGCAATAATCGATGACAGGATATTAGATTAATAGTGTATATCTGTATGTGTTAGCCTGAACACACACTTCGAAGATATCAATATGTAAAGCAGCAACAAGCGGTGTTTTTTTCTGTTGTTGTTGTTGTTGATGTTGTTGCTGTTGTTGATGTATGCCTGTTTTCTTTCTTGTCTTTGGATTTTTGGTTTTTGTGTTTTTGTTTTTTTTTTCTGTTGTTGAGAGGATTAACTGTCTGACTAAATTTGCATGTCTGAATATGGGTCCATACATCTACAATTCGAAGATATCAATGGATAAAGCAACAACTACTATTGAGACCATATCACCTTGTCTATAGATTAGTTGTGATTGTACTATTTTCTATGATAATGGGTGTCTGTTTGTCAATATGTTTTTGTACTTTTATGTTTCTAAAAAAAAAAAAAAACAATATCACATAATCTAAATTTTGGATAAAAGTATAAGCAAACTAATCCTGTGAAGCACATTTGTATATCTTTTGGGGCTGTACTGAAAATAACTATTTTTCTCCATGGCCCACCTGCATTTGTTATCGCTTGATTTCTTATTAATAGCCATTATTTCCGGGATAAAATGGCATCTCAGCATGTATATAATTTGCAACTCTCACATGACCAGTGATATTGGACATTTTTTCATACATTTATTTGCCTTTTCTTCTTCATCTGAGAAGTGTCTCAGGATTTCAGATGCCCATTTTTAGATAGGGTTTAAATTTGGGTATCTAAATTTTTTAGTTCTTTGTATACTCTACATATTAGTCCCTAGTCTGAGGAACATTTGGAAAATATTTTTTCCCACACACTAAGTTTTATCTTCATTCTGTTGCTTTCTTTTGCTGTGCAAAAGCTTTTTAATAAGATGAGATCCCAATTGTTGATTCTTTATGATAGTTTCTATGTAATTGAGGTTTTGTTTATAAAGTCTTTTTCTACAGCACTGTTTTCAGGAGTTCTATTATCTATTATCTTCTGGCACATTTAGTGTTTCTGTTTTAATATTTAGATCTTTTATCCATTTGGATTTTAGTTCAATGCTCGGTGAAGATATGGACCTAGTTTTAATTGTTGACATGTGCAAAGCCAGTTTTTCTAGCACTATTAATTAAAGAAGCTACCTTTCTTCCAGTGAAGGTATTTGGTGCATTGTCAAAGATAAAGGGGCTAAGTATGTCTGGAGTTGTTTCTGCACTTTCAAATCTGTTCCATTCATCCTCAGATCTTTTTTTGCCACTACCATGCTGTTCTTATTGCAGTAGCTTTTTAGTACGATTTAAAGTCAGGAATTTTGATGTCCTCTGCTTTCTCTTTGTTGCCCAGAATTGGCTTTGTATTCTAGGTCTCTTCTGGTTACAAATGAATTTTAGGAACATTTTCTCTTCTGTGAGATATGCTGTTGGAAGTTTGATGGGATTACATTCAGTCTGTGCTGGTGGGAGTGTAGACAGGCTTAACCACTGTGAAAATCAGTGTAGAGATTCTCCCCAAAAGTAAGACTAGTAGTTCCATTTTACTAGTTATTCCCCTTCTTGGTATCTTCCTGAAAGGATTAAAAGCATCATACTACAGTATTTATGGACATGTATATTTATAGTAGCATAGTCTGTAAACTTTGGAAATAGCCCAAATGCCCATCAGCTAATGAATGGGTGAAGAAAATGTGTTTTTTTTATACAACGGAGTTCTACTCTGCCATAAAGAAGAGTAAACTTGAGACAGTCTTAGCTAAATGGATGGACCATACTCTTAAGTGAAATAAATTGGACACACGTGTAATACCACATGGTTTCTCTGGTGTGAAAAATCAAAAGTGTAAAGAAGGACCAAAATATATAATAGATATTATGAAACAAGAAGAAAATGTTCAAATGTGAAGGGAAACTAAGGGGAAAATGGAAAGAAATCTTTTGTAAATAAAGAATGGAAAAGGATTGAAGGGAGGGTAGGGGAATGAAAAAATAGAATGAAGTTGTATCACGTATAGGCACAAATTCCCTACGATGTATGTGATCATTATGTATACCTAACATGTTCCAATAAACCTAATTAATAAAAAGTAAAGTAATTCTTACAAATAATATTCTAAAAGACCCCCTCTAATGGCTGAAAAACATAAGTTTATATATGCTAAGACTAAAAGTAATAATTCCATACTATTCATCTATTCTCCTTCTAGGGATCTTCTTGAAAGAGCTGAAGACATCAGATTACAGACATACACGTATACTCATGTTTATAGAAGCTTATAACACTGCTAACTGTTGGAAATGAGCTATATGTTCATCAAGGGACAAATGGATAAATTAAGGGTGATATTTATGTATGATGGATGCAATTCTCCCATAAGGAAAGCTGAATCGTTTGTAGGAAAATGAATGCACCTAGGACCGTATTGTCAAGTGAAATAAATCACATGGAAAAACATAAATATCATATAATTTTCTGGTTTTTTACTTTTTATTTTAAAGAGAAGAAAAATTTTTAAAAACATTAGAAACAATACAGAATTTCAAAAAACTAAATGATATGAATTCAACAATGGTTATATTGCACAGGGTTGTCTTCAAAATAGTTGTTCAAATTGCTAGGTATAAGCATGCAAAGTTGGTCAAAAAATGAAGTATGAACTGTTCCTTTCAATGAACCAATAGAAATTAGTACTACAGTTATTTTAACTATCTAGTCTCTCTCTCTCTCTCTCTCTCTCTCTCTCTCTCTCTCTCTCTCTCTCTCTCTCTCTCTCTCCACATACACACACACACATTTTTCCTTCTTTCTTTCTTTTCTTCTTTCCCTCATGCCAGTTGTTCTTTTTTGTTGGGTGGTCTCTTTCCATTTCACAATATCTACTGTACCTTTTAGATTTTATTTACTCTTTTAGGATCTTACACTATGGAGAAAATATGTTTACACATATGAGTCTGATTTATTTCACTTGTGAGTATAGTGTCTAATTGGATCTATTTACCTATAAAAGCCCCTAGTTTATCTTTCTTTATAGTTGAGTAATATTATATTGTACAAAAATACTATGTCTTTTTATCTATTCCTCAGTTGATGGGCATTTGAGTTGTTTCCCAGATTTAGCTGTTACAAATTATGCTGCTATAAGCATGGGTGCACGTATATTACTGTGGTATGATGTTTTCCATTCTTCTGGAAAAAGTATGCAGGAGGGAAATACGTGGGTCAAATGGGACGTCTAATCGTAGCTTTTTGATGGATCTCCACACTGATCTCCACAGTGGGTTGCTCCAGTCTACACCCCCACCAGTGAGCGTTGCACTGGTCTGCACTCCCACTCACAGCCCTGCCAGCATTTGTTACTGGTTGACTTCTTAATGATAGTCATTCTTCCTGGAGTGAGATGGAAGCTCAGTGTCATTTAAATTTGCATTTCTTGAATAACTAATGATGTTGAAAATTTTTTCATATATTTATTCACCACTAGTATTTCTTCATCTGAGAAACGTGTATTCACCTCATATGCACATTTCTGGATTGGACCTTTGAATTTTGGGGGCCTGATTTTTTAAAATTCTTTATATGTTCTAGAGAGAAGTGCTTTGTCTGAGGGACACTTGCCTGAAATTTCTTCCCAATTTATGGGTTTTCTTTTTATTTTGTTGGTGATTTCTTTAATGTGCAAAAACTTTCCAATTAGATGAGATCTGAGTTGTTAATTCTTTGAAGTACTTCCCATGTAGTTCAGTTTTTGTTCATGAACTCTCTGCCTATCCTTATGTCTTCAAGATTTCTACCTGGTTTCTCTTCTAGTAGATTTAGTTGTTCTGCTTTAATATTTAGATCTTTGAGCCATTTTGCCTTTATTTTGGTGCATGGTGATAGCCTTGGTCTAGTTTTAGTCTTTGGAATGTGGAAAGCCACCTTTTCCAGCAGCATTTTTTAAAACATAGTTTTTTCTTATATGGAAAGACAATATAAATTTATATAGCAAAAGAAAAGGTAAATAATAGGAATTAGGGAGCTGGATCTGTCGCAAAAGAGAACAGAATGAAGAGGTTAAGGAATAGTAAGGAAGGAGAAGAAGAAATGAAAAGGTAAAGATTCCAATTTGTCATGTACACATAACAAATCTCCATGAGGAAAGAAATACTTATGTACTGCAAACAAGTACTAATAGAATTTTTTAAAAAAGACTATTCTTCTCAAGTGTATACAGAAAGGGAAGCTTCAAACTTGCTGTAAAGATGCTTCCATTAATGAAAATAATCTAGACATCTTTCAACCTTAAGATTGTTTTTATTTGACAGTCAAAGAATAACATCCATTTTCGTATTCTGTCACCACTCTATACTAAAATAATCATAGACTTCTCATTTTGCTATCCATTAGCTTTAAGACTTTAACAAAATTTCTGAGCCTGTTTTTCTGATATGTGTGATTTTTGAATCCTTCATCTACCTCACAAGGCTATAAAGATTGAATCAGACAGTTGAAATCTTATACCACACTGGGGGCTTTATCAGCATTATTATCTCTCTCAACAGAAGTACATATCTTAGATGACTCTTAGAAAGATAATTTTGATGTTCAATGAAACCACTCTGAATTTTTGATCTGAAGAATGAATGGCTAGCAGGCATTTTCTTCTACAGCATTGAAAATCAGTCCAAGCATGTATCAAATGCATCTGGCATACATTTGACTTCTGGATGCTTGAGTGAAAACTCTAAATTATTAATCATTGAATCATAATTCAATAAAAGCATTTCTGTGGGGAATTTATAAAATATGGTTCTGTCACTATGCTTTCCAGTGAGGTATCTTAATACAGCATTAATGTCTGAAAAACATAGAAAGATTAATAGTTAATATGTCCATTAGACTGCCTTTCTAAAAAATTGAACAGCAAAAGCAAGCCTTTGGCAATAATTGTATCATAGTTCATGCTTTTTCTCTATGGAGTCTCTTTTATGTTGTTAATTGAAAATGAAAGACATTTCTCTTGGATATCAACAGACAGCTGCAAAGCTAGCTGAAATATGGAGAAATAGGTTGAATTTTTCTTGAAAAATATTTTTCTCTTGGGGTCTGAACTATACTTATTCATAATATTCTGGTAATTATAACTATGATTACTCTTAGTGACTATCATTTGTGGAGAATGAAATTAGATGTCTCTAATTATATTGTCTGATTTCTCATATATTGCCTTGTGATTACAGTTTACAGATGAGCAGTCAGATTTGATCAGCTTCATGGATTCTCTATCACCATATAGCTGAAAGGAGGTGAAGGTAAATAGTAATACAGTTGTTTTACAATCTAAATTTGGATAGATTTAAATTATAATATAAGAAATAATTTACAAACAACAGACATTTTAGAAAAGAGTAACCAATTTATACCACAGTACAGCAACTTTAGAAATGTCCAAAAGTCAAGGGGTCCACAGAGATAATTATTCTTCTGAGTGCCATCACTGAGCAGTTTATAAGCTAATGTCAGTGGACGTGTCCAGAAATTTTTTTCCTTTGCCAGTGATGCAGAAGTAAAATATTTACAATTTTGTAAAGCTGAAGATGAATGAGTATAGTGAACATTACTTTGCATAAGACAAGATGCTGTTTAGCATGGCAGCTCACAACATACACTTAGGTAATTTGTTATAGTATAAATAATGGTAGGAGATTTGCCACTGCAGTGAAAGACAGAGACAGACACTGTACAGAACAATCTTTCTAGTCTCTCAAGGGTATAAAATATGACCATATGATCTCAGCCTCACTAGTCAAATGCACCAATTCCAGATTTCAATCTAGTTTTGCAAGTGAGGTAGAAATTAGAGCAACAATTTTCAGCAATTTCAAGGACAAGAGTAATAATGGATCAGGGGTTCAATGCTGACCATTTGGCGGCTTCAGGCTGAACCTACTGGGATAGTTTTGCCATTTGATATTGGCTGTGGTCTTGAGTGTGACTAAGTCTTTTCTTAAGACTGCTAAAAGTTAAATTTTAATCTATCACATGGTCTTATTTCTCCAGGTTTATTTTGTTAGTGCTGTAAAAAATAGTCCAAAACATTACTATATGTTTTAATGATTGCTAATAGGCAGAGACTTGTGATAAATTCTACTCAAAATGATAACCGAAAACTCTAGGTGTGGAGTAGGTACCATTTACACATTTCTGTTAACTTTTCTATATGCTTGAGCTATTTTAATATAAATATTTGGGAGGAAAGTTTAGTGATGAAAGTAGATTTTTTAAATTCAAATCTGTGCTTTACTATCTTCTGACTTTGACATTAGGCAAGGCACATAATGTTTCCATGGTTTGGTTTCTTCAACTATGAAGTGGGAGGAATCAGAATATGCACATCTAAGAGTAATATCAGCATGAAAGGAGTTAAGAAATATAAGGCATCTAGAATCTTTACTGTTAGGTCCGACATAATCCACAAATATTTAGTGTTACTTTTAATCTTTTGAGTATAGTATTTTTATGTGAATCATCTTTTGAATGGAAATAATCGTCTTATTATTTAAGACAATTATTGCACAGGATTGGAACATTTAAAGAGGAAATGCAAAATGTAGAAAATGGAAAGGCATTCCTTGTTCTTAGATAGGCAGAACTAACACTGACCAAATGACCATGTTACCAAAAATGACATGTAGATTTATTGCAATCCTAATAAAAATACCATAAACTTTTGTCATAGAACTAGAAAAAATAATTCTGAAATTACCAGAAAAGGCACTGGGTAGCCTGAGCAATCCTGGGTAACAGGAGCAAGGCAGGGGGCTTTACCACCCCAGATTTCAAGTTACACTACAAAGCCATATCAGTAAAAACAGCACAGTTCCTGGCACAGAGACACACATATTTACCAATGGAATAGGAAATGTGATGCAGAAATAAACCCCAATACATTCAGCCAGCAGGATTTTAGCAAAGGGGCCAAGAGTGCAATCTGGAATAAAGATAGTCTAACAATAATGCTGGGAAAACTGGGTGGCCACATAGAGAAATATATGATCCACACCTCTCACTGCATACCAAGAACCAAATAAAAATGATTACAGACCTACATATGAAAACAAAAACACTGCATCTATTCAGAGAGAAATTATTAAACCCAGGCATAGGCAAAATTTTCTGATCAGAATACCGTTGTGCAGGAAATAATACCAAGATGTAAGAAATGAGATTTTAAATAAAAAAGTTTCTGCACAGGAAAAAAACAGCCAATACAGTGAGGAGACTGCCTATAGAGTAGGAAAAATACCAGGTTCTCTATCAACAGAGGATTAATATTTAAAATATAGGAAGAACTCAAAACACAGACTATCAAAAAAGAGACCTACAAAAATAGGCATTTGAAATGAATAGACATTTCAAAAAGGAAGATATACAAATGACCTGTAATATTCTGAACATGATGGTGCACAGCCATAATTCCAGCACATGGGAGGCTAAAGAAGGGATATTATTTTGAGTTCAAGGCCAGGCTAGAATACATAGTGAGATGCTAATTCAAAACAACGAAAAACAAGAAAATAAATATGTACAGTAAAAATGTCCAGGGTCTAGGGCCATTAGAGAAATAGAACTGAAGTAAACATTGAGATTCCATTAGTATAGTAAGAATGGCCATTATTGAGGACTAAAAAGTCTACAAATACTGGTGAGGTTGTACAAAATAAAGGAAAATGCATACCTTGATCATGATGATATTAAATAGTATAACCACCTTGGAAATTAGCATGGAGATTTGTAGGGAGCAGCTGAAGCTGGAAATCAATCACAGGCACAGGGCTAAGACGCAGCCCGCTGGAGAACAGGGAGAGCTTCTTGAGCCATGTAAACAAGCTGTTGCAAACAGGTCTATGTAGAAAGGTTGAAATTACAACAATCTCTAGAGCGTATAAATAAAAGTTCTGCATTCCTTGGGCACTTCCTTTCCTCCCACCTAGAGAGAGGGTTCCACCTGACCTCGTCTCTCTTCTCTTATCTTTACTGCTAAATCCTCTCCCTGTTTTTCCTGGGACCATCAAAAGCCACAATGGGTTTACAGCAGATATTCCTCAAGTAACCAAAAAGAAATTCCATTTGATTCAGCTATACCTCTGCTGGATATCTTACCAGAAGAGCTAAATTCATCCTGCTACAGTAATCATATGTATGTTTATAGCAAGACAACTCCTAAGAGCTAAATCATGGTAGTATTCTGTATATGCACTAACAGATAAATAGATAAAAAAAAATGTTATATACACAATGGAGTGCTACTGAACCATAAAGAAGAGTGAATTTTAGTTTTCTTTAGGGAAATCAATGGACATTGAGACTCTAATGCTACTGTATGTGAAATAAGTCATTCAGAAAAGGTTAAATTTACCTGATCTCTCTAATATTACAGACCCAAAATACAAACAATTTAAAAGTAAAATAATGTTGCCATTATTAAAGTTGACAGAGAGGCAGCCTCTGCAGAGATAGGAAGGAACCAGATGGAAGCAGAGGAGCAGAAAGGATAAAGTTGGATAGGCATGTGCACCTAACCTCCAAGATGATGCCAACACTGCATCACGAAAACATGTCAGAATTGTTTTGAAAAGGGAATATGCAAAACATGGTTTAACTTCTTACTGGTTAGCCAAAGTAATAATGATTTACCGTTATAATGATCATCTGCAACACTATGGAATTAATTATTTTATTTTTTAAAATCTGATGTTTGTCATTTAAACTATCATTTAAATAACAAGTGTAGAGAAAATAAACATGTTTAAAAGCTCTTTCTTTACAATTATGTACACTTTTTACTTATACATTCAGTCTTTCATACAGAGTTTTCAGCATGGCCATTTCCTGAGTTATTAAAGTTTTTTCTTTCACCACTGTCACAGGGAGTTATAACATTGACGGACTTTAGATACATTTCCTTTCTCTCTCCTTTTCCTTAACCAGAAGCTTAGAACACACACACACACACACACACACACACACACACACACACACGAGATCCATTATACATAATAATGTTGTCAAGAAATGTCTTCTTTCTAGAAAAAATGCTAGTCATCTGTGGAGCTCTTGAAAGAAATATTCAATTATCTGCATTTGCTAAAGAGACCATTAAAAATGCAATAAACGAAACACTGCAAGTCTCTTAGTTGAAAGACAGAACAGGTACCTCCCAACAAGATACCAGAAAAGCACACGACCCAATTTTCTCCAAAATGCAGGCAGTAGCCCCAACCTTCATAACCAAACACAGAGAACAAAGAAGCTTAGATACTGGCTGGCAGTATTCCTGGCAGAAAACCTTCAGGTGATTCCGTTTTTGTACTTTTCTCAGAATAGCCTGTATCCCCATTCCTTTTCAGGTCGGGCTTCCCCATTTTGGAATCAGAGGAACACTAGCCTGACATTTTCCTGCCCGGTCTAGCAGCTATAACAAAATCTTTATCTATAGTTTTATGAGAATACTAATTCTTATTTATATCAAATCATAAAATAATTTAAAAGTCAACATATTCTAGTATTTTACATTTTCTTCTGTTTTGTTTTTAAATCTCAGATTTTTAGGTGTTATGCTGCCCTCCCTCCCCCTTTTAGGTTGTCATTGTTTTGTGTGGTATTAGAGTCTCACCTAGGCCTTGCTTTTACCTTTCACCTCTTCTAACAGCTGCCTCCAGTTTACGTTTAAACACAATAATAGATTATACCCAACCAGGCCAGAAACGCTCAGTCTCTGGTTTCCACCTCCCACGCATCTGCTTCTATGTTCTTGCACCGAACTGCAGATGGAATGGTTGAGTAATGGATGATGACAAATGGGTAAGTAAAGCGTAGAATACTTCCTTCCAGAGTCTCAGAACCCAGCCAAGGGTTAGAGGAGGCTAATGTTCTCTCTTTTTATCACAGGTATAACCCTAGACAGGTCACAGTTATTAATAATGACTTCTAGTTCCTAGGGTGTAAGTGCTTCTCTGTGGGAAGGCTAGCAGCAGCCAGCTGGACAGAACTAACATCTCTAGGAAATGTACTTCAACAAGTAAACAATCTCTAATCACCAAAACTGACTCTACCTTTTTGGAGGCATACCTCCTTGATGCTCTTGGATTCTTTTTATATTTGCATCCCGTTAGCATGGCTATCTTTTTCTTTATGGCAACTGTTTGCCCCTTTCCCACAAGTTTGTTTCACTCTTTTCCAACTTAAATGACTTCTGTTTTATGATTCTTACCTTTGAACTATCTGAAATTGTGTTCTGCTCATAGGTCAGCAAAATTTGGCTAAAGCTCCTCAATATATCTGTCCAGTTCAGGTTTAGTCTACTGTGGGTCCCCGTTCTGTGCTTTTGCTGCCTTCAGATTTCCAGATTCTCTAACTCCAAACTTCTATATATTCTTTGTCCTTACCCTTCTCTGACACCTTTGAAACACACTGGAAGATGCTATCAAAAAATAAACAAGTATGTATCTCTATAATATGTTCATATTTATACACACATTTATTTATTTCTTACTTGTTTTTGGTCCTGGGGAGGCAGCTCAGGGAGTTTTCCTCTATATCTCCAGTTCTTTTTAATCTTTTTAAAAATGTATTTTGAGATCGAGTGTTGCTGAGTTGCCTAGGCTAACTTTGGACTCACAATTCTCCTTCATTAATTTTCTAAATACCTGGGATTACAGATACATTCCTTTATGTGTGGCAATTTTTTTTAGCTTTACATTTTAACATTTTTACTTCAGATATGTTAAAGGAAGGGAAAGAAAGGGAAAGAGGAATAAAAAAGAAAAATTATATATATTAAGAAAAATATGTAAGAAAGTAAGTATATATGTACAGCATATCTTACATAGATGTACTACTGACTTAGGTCACTTTATAGTAAGGAACAGCTGATGATTAATTGTTTGACCAATTTTGCATGTCTGTATCTGTGTTCATGAATATATACTTCGAAGTTATCAATAGGTAAAGCAACAACCATTGTTGTGTCCCTGTCACCTTGTCTGTAAATCAGTTTTGATTGTACTATTTCTTATGGACTTTGTGTCTGTTTGTTAATATGTTTTTGTTCTTTTACTTTTAAAATTAAAAAAACATTAAAGTAAACTCTAATTGTCTACAAAAGATCATTCTAACAGTTTATATGTCCTATATGGCCATAAATTAAGTCAAAGTGTCATCATTTTTACATAGTCTAATTTTATATTTGGACATATTTGTACATACTTCTGAGGTAGTGTGATATTTTAATTTGTATACACATTTAGTGTTATACTTTTGACATTAATTTATTGAACATATACTTTTTAAGTGTTAAGCATAATATAAATTTGCTAGAAGTATTAATAAAGTCTCTGAATTTGGGAAAGGAAAATGTAAAGGAAACAAAATTATAAACAAATTAAAACCTAGTGTTTGAGCTTGCTACTGCAAGAAAATCTAACCTATTCTGGCACTCTCTCCTCTGTGAGATGGGCTATTACATAAACTTAAATAATGTAAAAAAAATTAAAGCTTTAAGCCAAATAGGGGCTGAAATAAAATTATTTCAAACACTGCTGGACCTGGACTTTACAGATTGTCAAACTGTTTAATATCTGATAATAATTTAGTAACATCAATCTCCTTGAGGAGGTGAGTTGTTTAAGATATTACACTTTAGAATGACATACTCCATTAATATAGTAAGGTTAGATGTACACAAATAGTGTCAGAGGGCCAAGCAGATTTTAGTGTATGTGCTGCCAAAGCAAACACTAGAACACCAAACAAAATCTCCCTACCTGCATCTGATTGCAAGTCTGCAAGAGCAATATGTGTGCAGGAGGTTAATGACATTGAAAACAGCAGAAAAGGATGAAGGGTCTGCTACCCCACCAGAAATACAACTAAGACAGAGTTGAAGAGAATAGTAAAGAGTTTGCCAATAACACAGTGTAAATCTGATTCTGTCTTAAATATTTCTACTCGAATTCTCAAAGACAATGGTTTAACCAGCCATTCTATAGTGGCCTATCTCCCCAATGTCTTGAAGTGTTCTCAGAACCTCTGCTTGTAAAGTTGTGAAATCATCCTCCAAAATTTGTAAATTACTCCTTGTTACTCCAAAAAAAATGATCAAGTTGTAAAGTGGCAAATTGTACTATAGTTCTGTCTGGTGAACTCAGTCTCTCACATCATTAGCCAAAAAGTGCTGGCCAGCAGCCACATTAGGAATTAACAAGTGAAAGAGAAGTAATGCCAGAGAAACACGAAGGGATCTCTAACGTACTACATATCTTGCCCTGAATCCCGAAGTCCTTCATAAAACTAACATCCCTGAGATGCAAGATTTCACTATCTGTTGAGATTTTTACCATTTGTTCACTATCTGTTTAAAAAAAATTCCAAAACTGGAATCAGGGCTTTTGAGAACAGTTCAGAAATAGCTCCTTGGTCCAGCTAATGGATTTCTTTGAACCTCCACTGTTGCTTAGCTTCTCCTAACCTTTTAAAGACCAGACAAGAATTTTGAAGCACTTGTTGTAATAGGCTAATCAAAAACCTCTAACATCTATTGTGGTTCTGGGTTAGCTTGATATTGACATGGAACTTACAACAATGTACCAGACTCTGGGAGACTGAGTATGTATGACAATTTCTAATCTATAGACCATAAATCTGGGAACCTCCAAGAGGACAAAAATGATGAGAAGTTCAACACCCTTTTGCTGAGAAATGTGGAGATAACTACTATCCTCTCGGCATAGCTGATATAAATCATACTAGCTCTTGACTCCATAGCAGCAATATCTTGGGACTGATAGTAGAAAACCAGGAGTATATGGTCCAAATTAGGCAACTTCCGAATATCTTGGGTTGCATCCTCTTAAAATGAATCTGACATAGCCTGATAGGCAAAAAAACCTCATTTCACTGATAATCAGCCCTCACCCAACCAACTTAAAAAGTAAACAGACACATCACTACAATGCTTTGGTTCTTTTTTTCCTCCTTAGATATTTTAATTCATAAATAATAAGTGTATATTTTATGGGGTAAAATGTGATGTTCTATAACAACATACATTAGGGAATTATTAAATGAAACTAATTAAATATACCCATTCCTTCACATACTTATCATTTCTTTGTGGTAAGAACATTTAAAATCACTCTCAGCAGTTTTGAAATATATACACCTTAATGTTAATCATAGTTGCTTTGCTCTACAACAGATCAATAAAACTATAGTCCACTCTGACACTTGGTACACTGTGTAGAACACCATCTCCCTTTCCCTTTTACACTCCACCACCTCCAGCCTCTAGTAACTATTCTATTTTTATAAGCTGTTTTTAGATCCAATATAGAAGTGAAATAACACAGCAGTCAACCCTCTGTGTCTGTTAGCTCTGCATCTATAAATTGAATCAACCATGAGTTACCAATGATTGATGTGTACTGAACACACACAAATGTTTTCTTGTTGTCTTTCCTTATACAATATACTGTAACAGCAATTTCTGTATATTTACAGTGCATAGCGTATAAGTTATCAGAAATTGAACTGTATGGGAGATGTGTATAGGTTAAATGTGAATATGTTATAATTTGAAGTAAGAGACTTGAGCATTTAGGTAGATTTATGTATTTACAAAGTATCCAATATAAATAACCTTTGGATAATTAAGGATAACCATATTAATTTTTCTATACCTGGCATATTTCACTTAGCATAATGTCCCCAGGTTCATCCATGAAGTCATATAGAGTATTTTTTCAAAGGAATTGAAGTCATTATTTGGAGAAATGTCTGCACTTCCAATGTGCACTGCAGGATTATTTACATAGCCAAGATATGGAAGCAACCTCAGTGTCCTTCTGTGGAGGAGTAAGTAAAGGAAACATAGTATGTACACACAGAAGAACACCAGTGAGCCTTATGCAAAGAAGGGCGTTTGTCATACACTGTCATTTTGTTCTGATTACAACTCTTAAGAATATTAACCCAGGCTTTCTTCTAAATTTAGAAACAAGAAAATCAGTCTAGTACACACATAAATATGACCACGAATCCAAAAGCTTATGTTCCATCCTTTCTCAAATATAAAAGTTATCTTTTCAGAACTGAACTTTCCCCCTACAAAGTAAGAAAATTTAGGTTCTAATGATGAGGTTACATTACAATAATTGAGCGCTGAGGTCTTCTCTGGTGTCTCCTTTCTAGAAAAGAGTGCAGGGGATATACATCAAAGAAGAATAAGCAACTTGTGCTTGAAGTGGAGACATAGGAACAAGCTTGAGATCAGCATTGGACCTCAAATCCAAGTACAAGAAGGTAAAAAGCTCATTGGAAGTTTAAGTGCTTGGAGGGAGATGCACAGGATGTGAAGTCTCTGAGGAAGACAAAGTCTCGACAGGGTCAATTTGTACGACTGGTCCGACAGATGAGTCAGGGAAAGGGTCCAGGAACACAAGAAAAGTTGCCTGTTTTGTTTTCTGTCTTTGGATGTTTGGTTTTTGTGTTTTTATGTTGTTGAGAGGATTAATGGTCTGAGCAATTTTGCATGTCTGTGTATGGGTTCATATATTTACACTTCGAAGATATCAATGAATAAAGCAATAACCACTGTTGAGACCATGTCACCTTGTCTATAGATCAGTTATGATTGTGCTTTTTTTATGCTAATTGGTGTCTGTTTGTTAATATGTTTTTGTACTTTTATTTTTTTTTTAATAAAAAAAATCACTAAAAAAAAGGTGGTTGCACTTGCACATGGTAATAAAATTTGGAGTACAAATTAAAAAAAAAAAAAAGAAAAGTTGCCTCATTTAAAGGATGTCTACTTGAGCATCTCATTGAATACTTTGTGGTTTACTAGGAAAGTCTTTTGTTTCTGTAGATAAAATAAAAACTTCACAATGTTACTTTCCAGTGTACCAAAGCAAGTATGTTGGGGACAAGTCAGAATGTTTTCAGTATGATTGTTACAACCATAATCAATTAGGCTCTCCACCAGGAGAATCTAGCCAGAGCCCCTTTAAAATCTAACAAAAGAGGAATGAGTTCTTGGCCCTGTTAGATTAACACAAAGGAGGTCCAATTATGAATGTAACTTGTGTACTCACCAGCAGTGCTAAGACCTTTTGGTCTACAATTTTAGATGCCACTGGACCTACAGAAATACTTTTTCCTTTAAATTACAGTACTGGCTTATTTGCTGGAACCCTGGAGGTCTCTTGAAACTAGCTATTTGTCATCATTTCTGACAACTGTGAAAAAGTTGATGTTTTTAGGATTCTGTCATCTCCAACATCTTCTCTAGCTTTTCAAATGTGGATCCAAACACAAAAAATGTCCATCCCCTTCTCAAATTGGAGTGCAATTTAAGGGAGTGGCTTTGAGATATATCGGTGTGAGTATGAATTAGTTTTTATCTCACTCTAAATTGGGCAAAAAGGAGCCTGCATAGGCTGGGATGCCCCAGAGAGAAGAGTCAATATGGACCAAAGCCAAAGTGGGAGCCAAAGTCCGAGATGGTAATCTGGTGCTCATAAATCATGCAGACACTGGGAATACTCAAAGCATGAGACAGGTGGACTGGAAGGCTCACTCTAACAGTAAAGTCTGAAGGGATGGAATATTCCACTTGACACAATACATTCTACTACACACCATGGTCTCTAAGTCTGTATCACCTAAATCTGTACTAAACATTTTCATCACTGACATGTCATTCTGGAATTTCTACCGAAGGGATGTTTTCCTTCAATATCTTTGATGTTGGTTTCATTGGGCTGGCCCTCGACTGATTCAAGTCAGCTTCAGGCTGAGCCAATTCAGTCAGAAATACTGAATAGCAAGAGGAATATGTGTCTATTAAGACTGAGCCCAATTTATTTTTAAACAAAGCAATAATTGAGCACATATATGGAAATCTGGGTCATAGATGGGTCATGAAATATACACCAGCTGAAAAATATCCCTAGAAGCCCTCAGATGAAAATATTACCTACAACCTCATGAGTTCCCTTTTTATGTATAAATAAGACCTTAGCTGGTGCTTGTTACCCCGTATTAACAGAAGAGGACAAAAGTGGAGAGAAATGAGAGATGTATCTACAGGTTAGTCCTGTGCAGCGTTGGGTGACTGTACATGACTGACAGCCAGTGAAGGTGAACAGGTGTTGTAGATATTCCTCTCAAACTGATCCATAGTGACATTAACTTATCAAAAGAGAGTCTGTAAGTAGAGAGTTGCACATCAGTCTCTTAGTAGCCCAGTTGCAATGAAGATCTGCTGCTGATCAGAAGCCCAGTTGCAATGAAGATCTGCTGCTGATCAGATGTAAGCAGAAGTTTATTAGGATACTTCTCTTCTAAATAAGGTAGTAGACAAAATACTGCTGTTTTCATTTCTATTATGCTTAGACATATATTTATCATACAAGGGCAAAATTAGTCATAAAGTGCATCAATTACCTACCAAGTCCAGTACCACATTAGGTTTGAGGATGGAAAGCCCAGTTTCTATGTGTTTAGCTCTCCTTCCCAGTTGTCCAGTGGAGACTGATCTGCCACAATGTATCTAGGGTCCTGACCATGTTATTTGGTATCTAATGGCCTCTAGTCCATGTCCAATTTGAAGGCTTTTCCCTATCATTTTACACACATCTAAGGAGGGAAGGGGGCATCACTTGAGTGCAATGTTTCAATGAGTATTTTTCTTTGTGATGAGGAGAGTTTATCTGTAAACTGATTTCTTGTATATTAATGGATAATTCAAATAAATTGAGCAATATTCAAGATGCTTCATGGTCTAATCTCTAGGAAGCAGTGTTATACACCTAAAACAAAATTCAAAACTAAAAAATAAAAGGAAAATAATACCTAGAGAATATTAAAAGGTGCTTCACAATAAGTCATTAAACAAAGCACAATCTTTGGCAAGGATGGAGGTTTATAAATTAGAATATGCTTTAAACAGTACCAGTGGTAAGAGATGGATGAAATTGAATTTCGCTCCCTCTACTCATTCTACAGAACTCTGTCCAAAAGACCTTCCCGACACAAACCACAATTGTATAAAATGTTACTTTTTCTAAAATTGTTTATGTAACTTTTATTAATTAGTCCTCAGCATAACTTTTTGAAGTGCCACTTATAATTCAGGAAAAAAAGGTTAATCAAGTTAAATAATTTGCTGTGTGTACATAAATGAAGGTCAAGTTTTATAATTCTAAATTCCACAGATTTCTTTAGCAGTCTTCCAATCCTTTTGCTAATTAGCCAGATAATTTCACCAAATTATTTCTGATTGGTTTTATCTGCCTTACCTATAGAAGTATCAGCTAAATTGTAATGGTTTTACAAAAATCTAGTTGTAACAGGTATGGGTTCCAGGACTCTGTTTATTACAGAATTCAATTTCCTTCTTTGTCAAAAAAACCACTCACCTAGAAGATAACCAGGGGCAACACCCACGGCACAAACTCATTTGCATTTCAAGATATATTCCTGGGCAATAGAGAAGCTAACTCCATCTTTCCATTAATTTAACTGTCCCATCAGTGAATAATTCCACAAGAATTTATCACTTATCCTGATGGGATCAATGTCCTGAGTTCTAGGGCTAACATTTAAGCAGTCACATCATCACTTCTCAAAGAGAACTGAAACTTCAGAAGGTACAAGTTTTACAGAGCTAAACAATACAGAAAGCAAGCAAACCAACATGCCAAAAGCAAAACCCTGTTGAGCAAAGTCATGCCGAAAGGCACTGGTACTTTGTGATTGGAAAGCACATTGTTTCCAATCACATTTATACCTCTACTTTTATATTGATGATTTGTACTGTATCGAAAAAATACAGGCTTGAATTTCAGTTGCTTAGAATAGAGCCTGGGTGCCTTAGAAGCACAGACAACCTGCATAACCTTTCACTCTCTCTGTACTATGTCATGTAGTATAGAAATCATCACCATACAGGCTTTCTAGAAATTTTAACCTACCAGAGCACCTTGGTTTCCAACCTTGCAGGTGGGATGAGATACTAACCACACATCCGGTGTAGACCTAACACACCCACAGTCCACTGCGTCTCTCAGTGCAGGTAGCTCTCTCAAGTCTGGAATGCTCATTTCCCTTCTCTCACTGGGGACTCGCAGGGTGTGTACCGGGTGCGGCAGGTGGAAGCAGGGAAAACTGGCAGCAGCAATCCTCATGCTCACACTGGACACCACAGCATGAAAATAGCACTTACTTGCTACCAAGTCAAAGGTCTCCGCTTGAGGGAACCCCAAGAAGCAAGACTCCTTGAGCCCTTTCCTCCGGAGCTTCCGTTTCTTCACGGACCTCTGGGTTCCTCTACTCTGGCTGTTTAGATGGTGCTAGGCTGGCGTCTGCCCTCAGCAGCTGCCGCTACCTGGGCGGTGATGCGATCCGCTTTACACCGGCCCCATTGAGCTGCAGGCTAGGAGAGGCGTCCCTGGAGCGGCTGCCCAGCCGCTGACCCAGAGACCTTCCCCGCCTAAGAGCCCAGCGTAGCAGTCTGCGGATGGGCAGCTGTTTTTGTCTCTCCTACTCCTCCCTCCCACTCCCAGCCACGCCAAACTCTCCCCCGCCCTCACTCCCAGGCCAGTGCCTGCCTTCAGCTCAGGCGTGGGCGGGGTGATACTGACAGACCAGCTGCAGAGGGAGCCACAGCTTTGGCTCGGAGTCTGCTCCAGCTGCCCGAGAAGAGTCAGCAGCAAGAGCAGGAGACTGGCTAAAACGGGGAGGAGAGGAGCAGGATGCAGCTGCATCGTGTGCTGTGCGGGATATGTCGGGAAGGGAAGATGAGGAGGAAAAGGGAAGAGAGAAAGGCCGCAAACTCAGTCTTATCTCCAGGTGTTTTCACTTTTCCTTTGCCTAACTTCGCCAGCAGCACACCAGGACAATGGTCAGCCTGCAGCCTCCGAAGCTGAACAAGGCTGGAGATTAGTATGTGAAGTGGGTGCTGTACGGAGATGTATTCTTCAGGAAGCAATTGGCTGGAATCACTGTAACCTCTTGCCTTACCTTTTTACCCACTCTGATGATGTGAGGCGTGAGTCACAAAGAAAAAAAATCGCTTGTGTTTTTGAAAACTGGGGCTGTACAGTGTAGTTAAGGGTTAAGGAAAGAGATGTTGGTCTTCCTCAGAAAGAGTCTGGAAAATTTTGCCGGACTATAGAACGCTAATTTTGTAACCCTATCTTGTTTTCATAAAACGTTATTTTATCCCCAAACACATTAACATATGTCATTGTTGGGAATGTGGATAGCGCACTAGCCTTTTAAACAACTCAGTTCAACATAAATATCACATCTAAAAAAATAATGATTGCACAGTGTCCAACTTGATTGCTCTTTAAGAGACAATGCACAAATCATCATGTTGTCTTCCCCACCCACGGAGATGATAAGTACAGTTTTCTAGGCTATGGAACTTACCCTGGGAGCGTTTTAACTTATGCTCCCCCAATAAAATTCTAAATTTAATATCAAATATCTTAAACCCAGTTCTTGCCTGGCAAGTGCAAGGTCCTGAGTTCGATTTCTGTACCAAAAATAAAAAAAACCTGAAAGCTTAAAAAAGACTTGAAAAAATTAAAAGAAACACTGCTTCAATAGTGTATAATGAACAAACACGAGGCTGCAATAAATAACCAGCAATATGAACAAAAAAACAAACAAAAGGGAAAGCAAAGGTACTGACTTTATGATCTGAACTGGACAAACATTTTTGTTGTTGTTTTCAAAAAAATATTTTGTCAAAACTGAAATGATATAACAAAGCTGGATCTGAAATATTTCAGTGCATGCTCCTGATATGTATTTAACTGTGGAGCTTTCTGCACTGATTTTCTCAACAGAAAGAAGTGCATGGTAGGTGGATCCTTTTTTCCACATTTCTTCTTTATGAAGCAAAACTTACATTTTCTAAATTTTGCATTCTAAATATTTAATAGGAAAAAAGATCTAGATTCTTTTGCTTCACTTTGCAAAGAGAAATCTTCTCTAACACATTACATTAAACCAGATTGTCCCCTGGGAGCATTACTTTCCTGGCAGCTTGTTTAAGTAGGGTCTGTTAATTCTAATTTCACAGATGTCAGTATTGGAAATGTGGTTAGGGCCAGCATTTGTACCTTTGGTCCACAACACCACATCTGAGATTGGCAACAATCTTATGTTAGAGAATGCAAGCATCACTCTTCCCCAAACAAATGAATCAGAACTCTCCTTTAAAAGCATTTCCCCTGCTGATCAATTTGTTTTTCTGATAACAACCATTTGACTTTATGGGCATTCTTACTTACTAACAACTTATATCATGTTTCTAATCCTCCTCTCCATCCAAACTCTTGCTTTCACTCTGAACAACCTTGTCATCTATTTGAATGCCAAGAACACTTTGTATGAAACATCCAACAGACTACTGATGTTTTCCTGAGTGGACACCCTTTTCTCCATGTCACTGCAAATCTTATTTTCACACGCACACTTTGAAATTCATCATGGTTAGCAACTGACTCGTTGTTTTCTGTAAAACTTAACTGGTATGCTAAGTATCTTTATTTATTTCTCTATCTAAGTATTCTATGCAGTTTCTGCCGTGTTCCCCTAGAAGGTATGCTGCATGATTGCTCAGATGTGTTTTCTTCTTTATTGTGTACATGAGTATATAGTGGTGCCTTTAATAGAGGTTGGAATATAGTAAGTACCAAGTTAATTTGTTAAAGCAATGAACTCCAAGCATGATCTTATCCACTATGTGCTTCCTAGAAGAATGTAGCACTTCATCATAAGAAAAGACCACAGATCACATGAGGGATAGAAATAGTTTGTTGATCTGGTTTCATCACGCATTAACATTGATGCTTCTGATATATAAAGGTATGGACATTTCCATCACTTGCAGAAACTTGCCATGAAACATAAAGCTCCCAGAAAAGAAATTTGAAAATAAGAAAGTTCAATCTTGTCTGTTGGGAAAGTGACAGGACTCAGAGACTAAATTACCCTGCAACATTAACAAAAGAATTCTGTCTTTTCTAAGAGTCATTTTAACAAAAATGTGAATGATAAAAATAATGGCAAACTCATGGAGAAAAGAGAAACTTTGTACACTGTTGATAGGAATGTAAATTAGATCTTTTAGGAAAGAATACTGAGGTACTATCACCATATCATCTAGCATCTCATTTCTGAATATAAATCCAAAGAAACTGACTATGTTGAAGTGATATTTGCAATGAAGTGTCCATCAGCAGATGAAACGTTAAAGAAAATGTAACAAATATAGAAAATCATACACTATACAACCTCAAAAAAGAAGGAAATTCTATCATTCACAACATGGCTTGAGCTGTAGAACATAATGAGATGTGAAATAACCTGGGCACAGGAAGAAATATACTCTTTGTTCTCATTATATATGAAAACGAAAAAAAATCAATCTGGTAGAAATACAAGAAGAAAAGTGTTTACCAGCCCCTAAGTGTCTGTATGAGAAAGAGAAGTTGCTGACTGAAGAGTAAAATATTTGTTATACTAGAGGATTAGGTTTTAATGATTTATACTGCTTGGCAACCTAGTAAATAATAAAGTATCACACATGAAAAATATTTTGAAAACTTATTTCAATGTTCTAACTGAAGAGCATTAAAGTATTATGGTGCTAGATATGTTAACTAGCTTAAATAATCTTTCTATCATATTACATAGTTCAAATTATTATCGCATGCTCAATAAGTATACACAATTACCATTTTTATTAAAATAAATAAAATATAAAACTAAGCTCTATTTTCTAAGTTTGTGTTCAAAAGATGGATGTTGTACAGTTGCATGGCCTCTTGTCTAGAAAAATTTGTTTTATCTCATTATGCTTCAACTAGGTAGGCCCCTGGGAGCATTACTTTCCTTGCAGCTTGTTTAAATGGGGGCTGTTGATTCTGACCTCACAGATGTCAGTGTCAGGAGACTGGATATCGACTTTTCTTATCTTTATTATGAACCAATGGCATGGTTTTGAATTGTTGGCAAAATTCAAGTCTAAATTTTTAAGGATAAATAAAATATAAATAATAGTAGGAAAAACAAGGTTTCCTGAGCATACAAAGTTGATGATATACTTTAAGTGCTGGAGATTGAACCCAGGCATTCCACATGGTAGACGGCACTGTGTCATTGAGCTCCTGTCCCCAACTCAAAAATCTGTGATTATTAAAATTTCACATTTTCTTTAATAATTGCCAATTGATTGTTCAAGTGTTTTGTGCAATAATATAGAAATACTTTTAAATATCTTCACTTTTTATCATCCATGCATACTTATGCAAAGACAATGTAACAAAGTCAGAATCATTTGTTTATCTTTATTTCAATATACATAGAATTGTACTAAAATTAAATTCATATGTTTGAATTTCTAGGAATTGTTCCAAAAAAAGCTTTATCACAGTCTTCAATACTGTCCTAAGTCTCAGCCCACAAAAATTTGGACTTTATCAGTGAATAAAACTGGTAAGAGCTACTTCAAAATTGTAGAAAATAAATAGCTTGTTTCTCAGAAGCAGTAAGACATGCAGGTATCATGTTTCCTCCTAAAGAGGGTGTAAATATCACTCTTGTGGTAGCTTACCAAATTACATAAACTAAATCTAATCAGAAGAACATGTCAGACAGGACCAAATTGAAAAATATTACACAAAATACTTTCCAATACATAGAGGTCATGTAAAGCAAATAAAAACCAACAGACATTTACAAGACCTAGGTTACTAAAATATGACAGTTAGATATAATATGAAACTTTGGAATGGGTCCTAGTCCAGAGAAATGACATTGTCTAGAACTAGTGAATTCTAATTAAATCTATATATTAAAAACAACTGTCTCTTTCGGAATTGGGTTCTAAATGCTTTCATGTTGTCAACTGTATCACCAGAATCCAGAGGACATAGAGTTACTCGCTGATGTGATGCATACAAGGAAACAATAAAAAGAGTTCCGGTGCCTGGAGGTAAGACCAGCAAAGCAGTGCTGTCCTACCATGCATGAGGCCTTGAGTTTGATCCCCAGCATTACAAAATGGACCACACAAAAAGTTTCTGGCAGCCAATAAACAAGATTTCAACCCATGAGAAAAGTAAAAAGAGATTTCCCAATAATGGGGATGGATGTGCCAGATGCACAGCATGTCCGAAGAGGGTCCAGGTGGCCACTGGAGATGTACATGTTACAGAAAAATGAGAAGTGTGAAAATTGTTCCCTTGAAATGTAAAACTTAAGGAATTTTAGGTGCTTTCCAAAAATGAAGTCTAAGAAAAGCAAAAACATGTGTACTTATAATGATTACAGTGGGGCTGGGGATATAGCTCAGTGGAATAAGCGCCTGCCTAGCAAGCGCAGGGTCCTAAGTTCAATCCCCAGAACCGCAAAAAAAAAAAAAAAAAAAAAAAAAAAAAAGATTACAGTATTGTCTGTCTTGGCAGAATGTAACCTGTATGGATTTAATCAAACTCATACAGCCAAACTGGCAGGATGTTTACATGGAAAGAAAGTGAAGGCAGGTTTTCTATATTAGAAATATTACAGATTATATTTAACCTTGATGAACTCTGGGAAATTAGCATTCACTTTTCATTAACATATTGGAGAAGTCACTATAGTTGTAACAGCAGACGTAACAACAGCCAACTGCTCACCTTGATTCTTGCTTGTCTTTGGTGCATTTCCACTGCTGTAACAATACACCCAAGATCTGTAACTTGAAGTAGGAGAGGTTTATTTCAGTTCTTGGTTTTAGTCTATGGTTGGCTGACCTCAAGACAGAAATGACTCGGTGAAAGGTATGGCAGGAATAAGTGCGTCACACCATGCAGAATTTCTGCCAGCATTCCGGTCTTCTGAGCGCTGACCATTACTGTTCATTTTGGTCACAATGTTCAGCCTCCTTCTCCAAACATTTCCACACTCTTTCTGCAAACCAGTTTCAGAGGCTTCTAGACCACATGGTACGGTACCATCCCACTAATTATGCTTCTGCTCTGGTACCCAAATCTGTCTCAAAACACCCAACATCTGCAATGTGAAGTCAGAGAGGTTTATTTGGGTTCATGTTTTCAGCCTATGCTTGGCTGGCTCCAGGGCAGAAATGACCTTGTGGAAGTTATGGCAGAGGAATGGCAGCCAGGAAGCAGCTTCTCCAAGAAGGAGGAGCTGAGGAAAGAGATACAGCTTTCTAGGTCATGCCCCTGGTCACCTGCCTTTGCCAACCAGTCCACACCCCCTAAAAGCATAGTTAATATGAACCCGACAATGGATTAATCCACTAATAAATATAGCATCCCCCATGATCCCACCATCTTCCAAAAGTCCTGCTCTGGACATATAATAGTTTGGGAGGGACATTCTAGATCTAAGTTATAATACTGCTTTATCTTTTAATCCACTTGAAGGAAAAAATTAACTTCGAGTTACATATTTCAATGAAAAATATTCAAGAAGTAACTCTCCAAAGAGATGTTGTCCTTATCTTTTTACCTAGCCAGGAAAGGGAGGAATTTCCAGAAAAGCAACCAACTCTTCAATTGGTTTTTCTCTTATGAACAGCATATTCCATTTATAGCTGATCTTGAGAAATTCACCTCTGTCCTCTTTCCAGACTTCACCTCCATGTTCAGTGAAGTTTTTCACTTAGGCATAAACTTCAACCTGTCTTCTCTTCTCCTTTGGCAGTTTGCTCCCACAAGTGATTGCATCTCTTGCATGAACAGAATGTAATTGTCTTCAGGACCACTCCCACTACATTGTCACTGATACCATGAACAAATCTTGAATGAATCAACAGTCAACTTGAATCAAGAACAACAATGTCTTGATTGGCACAACAGGTATCAGACTTTGTAAAGAGTTAATCATCTCATCTTGAAATATTTCTGAGCAGAGAAGCAATTGCATTTTTTCTTCAGGGCATTATGCAAAAGTGAAAGAATTAGCAGTCACTTTAACATGAATCAGCTCTTTCCAACAGGGTTTCAAGCTATATTGGCTTTTACTTTTTTATCTTCAATTGTTTATGTTTTAAGACTTTAGGGACTCCTTTGCTGCCTCCAACAAGTCTAGTTTAGGAATTAATATTACTTATTACAATTCAGCTATTAATTGTGCCATTATTTTAAAATTTAGATCTTCATCTGAGAATGTAGCAACTTAGGCATCAGAGATTGCCACTCTTTCTTACCTGTATGTCTCAGTGTCTTAGACATCTCTATGTATGTTTGCTCGCTTTGATGGATGAACTACAGCATAACTCCCTAAGCCATTATTGGTCTGCAGCCTTGATAAAACCTGGCCACACAGCGGAAGGAGAGCTGTAGTTGAATGAGTGAAGTTTGTTACAATTATTTCCTATCCTTTCATTACTGCCTCACCTCTGACCCTTTCAGGTCAACTGTGGCATTAGGCTGTTAGGAGAATGAACCTCATTATGAAATGTACATGTGAGTGATCCAAGCTCTACATTCCTAGTGAGAATAATAAATGCCCAGTGATCTGAGGTCTTGCTGAGGCTGTGATGCTAGCACTGGGGAGGTACTTATTTTATACTGCAAATATATACTAATAAAAAAGAAACTGAGATAATAAAAATTAAAAAAATAATTTTCCCACTGATCTCCAGTAGGATTATTGTCTTTCACTAAACCATTTCCAGGTAACAGAAAGGTTGAGAACTGCTGGACTATAGAAGAGAAAAGCTAAAATTATGACTACTGGAGACTCAAAATTTGTTGCATATGTGATATATACTGTTATTTGTAAAAGAAAATAGTAATGTAGCTCTATAAAAAGTTAGTGGCAGAAATATTGTAATTACTAGAACATATCTTGATATGATAATTCTTTAATTGTCACTGTTTATTATTATTGGGTTTTATTACAGGACAGTCAGCGCAATAACAGAATAGCAGAATATTTTCCAACCATCTAATGAAGGATAAAGTTAACATGGGCAGGGTAAAGGAAATTGTACAACATTATAACAAAATAGTCTTCCTGGAAAAGTGACTATTTATTGTAAAGTACGATGAGAACTTTGGATATGCTGGGGAAACATAGAAAATAAATCAAGCATCATGCCTACCAAGGTGAGATCCTCAAATATACTAAATATCTGTAAATGATTATTTACACTCTATCTAGGTTGATCCTCCCATCATTCTACTTGGTATAAGTATATGTAAGAATCCCAAAACAGTTCAATCAGCTAATAAGTGATTCATATATGTTGATAAAATTTACATTCTATGTTTACAAATATATTCTGTCTTACAGATATGCTTTTCTATACAAAGATTGTGTTTAGCAAAATATTAGGAGAAAATTTGTGTGAAATTAAGAATTGTGAAACTATGTGAATAATTTTGCTGAATTTCATAAAGAGAACATTCAAGATTTTCCCTCTACATATTTGCCTTCCTTTATTTTAGCTGACAAGCTTTAGGGTTTTGTATTCTTTTCTAAGATTATGCTCTCTTCCTGAGTCCCTTTCTTTACCTGCTTCACTGCGATCATGTTCATTTTTTCTTCTTTTTATTTATACTGTAATTTTTATATTCAACTAATCTAAGCATATATTATGGCCTCCTTCTACAGAAAAAGACAGGAGTGCACAAACCAGAAAGTTTTGTACTTAGTTCCATAAGATTTACAAACTGGTCTGAAGTTGATCCATGAACTTTATTTTTTATTTTATTTTAAAATTAAAAGAACAAAAACATCTTAACAAACACACATACATTTATAAAATAACACATAAAACAGTACAAGCAATACAGAATCTCAGACAAGGTGATAGGAAATTAACAATGGTTGTTGTATTACATATTGATATCTTCAATTTGGATACTCAGATAAACAGATATAGACATGTAAGATTGCCCATACACTTAAATGTTAACTGCTCCTTTCAACACAGCAATAAAAGTCAGTAGTACAACTATGTTAGCAATCCTTTGTGTGTATATATTATATATATATATATATGTGTGTATGTATATATATAATTTTCCCCCCTTCTCTCCTTTCTCTTTTTCCTCATCCTAGTTGTTCTTTCCTTTTGAGCAGTTTCCTACCATTTCACAATGGACACAACTAGAGATCATACTTATAAATGAAATAAATCAGACCTGCATATGTAAGCACTGTATTATCTCACTGTTGTAAGAACCTGTAAGAGTGAATAAGATCCATGAACTTTAAAACAAACTTCCTGTGAGCCGCAAGTCTCCTTTCCTTTCTCTGACCCCTTCTTTAGAGAACAGGACCAACTTGATGTTTCCGCTTTCCCTCTTTTCCCTCACATCCTATTCTACAGTATGGTTTCAGGCTCTTTCTCTCCCACAGAAATGTTATTGTTTGTGTTATCAGTAAGAACAGTTTTTGTGAGGAAAATATGTTGCTGAAGGTACACAGGTGATAGGTGACGTCATGAAGTGCCATATTAGTTTATCTTTCTTTTTATTTTTATAAAACATTTTGCAACATTTATGTGCTGGTTTAGGGCTTATTTTACAAGGAGAATATATTATACAAGATACATACTTTATATGATTATTTATGAGTCACCCAAAGAACAATATACAAAAGAAGACAGGAAATCTGTCCAGGCAGTAAGACCAAGGAATCCAGCTGAGGGCCTGGACCCCGTGACAATGTCCTACATGAGTCCAGCTGAAGACCTAGAGCTCATGACAGTGCCTTCCACGAATCCAACTGGAGGCCCAGGGCTCACAACAACATCTCATGCAGACTTGTTTCACAGATCTGTGCTGGGAAAGCCCAAAGGTCAGTGGTGGAATCTAGAAAGTCTGTGCCAGCAGGATGAAGGATCCGTACTAGCAGGCTGAGGGATCTGCCCTGCAGCCAGGAAGCGACGCTCAGAAGAACCAGAGCTCCCCCAAAAGGTACCACAGCCATCCTCAGCAATAGTGAGGTCCCGAGTTCCTGATGATCAAGATGGCTGAGTTCCAAGCCAAGGCAGCAAGCTTCTGGAGACCAGAAGTGCACCATCTTCCCTTCTGGAGCCAGGAAGTGATGCTCAAAGTGAGGACCAGAGCTCCCCCAAAGTGAACCAAAGCCATTTTCAGTGCCGATGAGGTCCTGAGCTCCTTGGAAGATGAAAACAGCCAAGTTCATTAGGAAAGCCAGCACTACAAGCTCCTTCAAAACAACCAACAGCTTCCACCAGGTCCAAGAACCTTTCTGTGCTCCCAATAGCCATAACATTTCCTTCTACAGTTCTGCCTCTTATGCTGCTGGCAACATCCCCAGCTGGGCCTCCCACACCCAGCACCATGCTTACTCAGTTCAGCTGGGGGTTATAAATTGACCACCAGTTAGCAATTCACTACAATTTAGGAAAACTCAGAACTGGAAATCTTTGTATGCCAATTAGTGTTACTTACTGTCATGCCTCATGATAGAGTATCACATTATTAAAATTATTTTCCCCCTTTGGAAAATCATGATGTCTTATTAGAATACAGGGAACTGGGGTGGAACCACATAAAGTTATGGAAGAAGATTCCTTAAATGCTAGCATATGCCTTTATTCTTTATTTCCTCCTTGAAACTTTTTCTTCATGTTTGTTTACACCACCTTTCCCTTGCTCAATTGCTCGGGCACACTTCTCAAAAGATCTGATTTTATTCTGGCTCTTTATGTGGTCTGGTGCTGTGAAAAGGAATCTTGTGCAGTGATATATATAAATACCTGTCTAGTACACTAATCACTAGTCATATGCAGTTACTGAACATTTGTTGGTGAAACTGAAGTTATCCCATTTTAAACAACTATGAATTGTCAACATTATTTCTCAAGATATTTTTCAAGAATCTGCACATTGTAGGCATTCAGTTAACACTCAGTATTCTCTAACTCTGTGAAAATTCCAAATTAAGCAAGAATTTAGATACATAATTATTTTAAATAAAAAATTACCTGACTGCCCTCTGGTGTTCAAATTCAGGTTTGTACGCTACCAAGTCCAGTTTCTGCTGCAACTGTACTGTTTTCTTACGCTTTTTCCTATTGTAGTTGAGATATTTTGGCTTGAAAAATCTTTTGCTGTAAATTTGGTAAGATTAGTGAATATAGTCAATACATCTGAGTTTAAAAATTATACATCTAGGTAATTTTGATCTAAAATTAAGAGCCTATAGCTCTCCTTCCTTTTTCCCCCCTTCTTTCACCCATTGCTAATTCCCTCTTCTCTCCCTCTCATTAATTTCTCAGATTAATGCTGCTTTCATGATTACAGAAGCTGAAATATCCCAACATCAGGGGTTGGAGAACTAGAGATGCAAGGCAGTCAGTGATAAAATTCAAGTCTGAGTCCAGGTCTGAAGACTTATCTCTGCTAGAAGATCCACCCTTTTATTCTATTCTAAGACAGAAAGAATTCTTCCCAGTCAGCCTTCAAGAGATTGGATGGGGGCGCCTCCACTGGGGAGGGTAATCTGCTTTAGTCAACCTACTAATTCAAATGTTCATCTCATCTAGAAGCTCGCCCACAGGATACTCATAATAATGTTTAATTATGTATATGGCACTTTATTGCCTAGTCAAGTTGACCTTAAAGTTAAGTAGTTTGTATATATAGTACCTATTTACTTCACATATACATACATAAAAATTTGCGACAGCATATATTTGTTTAGCTTGCCTTTTATGCCCCCTTTAAATTCACTAACAGGAATGATATAAAAAATAAATTATTAGATATTCAAAGTTGACAATGGGGTCTATACATCTAGTTCAACTCTTTCATTGTGCAATTTTAGGTGTATTTCCTATGGGAAAATTGCAACAACCAAGCCAATGAAAAAGGTATCGTGTATCTTGCTTACCTCTGGCCTTGTATTTTCAATTTCCAAGTGCAAGCTGAAAGGGAATTTTCAATGTAAATTTTGAAAATATTATGCATTAATATTAACACGTATTTGCCGAGTGCCTACATGCCTACTGTGTGTCACACCTTGCGCTCAGCACAAGGGAGACATCTCTAGCCTGATAGAGGACAGAGATAAGTAAGTAGGACATGCAGTGTGATGTGGTTAGGACACAAAAAGAACAAATAAAAGGTTTTATAGAGATGTAAAGACAACAAACAACAAAACATTTCTTGTCAGAAGTGATGGCTACGCTTTCAGTCAATGCAGCAAGTTCAACAATAAACAGACTCAGTTATCTTGGTTTATCTGTAAGAAATGTTATCATGAAGATAAGAGTAAGGGAATTTGCATTTCTAGATACCCTACTTTTTAGAAATATAAATCAATGTTTTAAAACAATCAAACAATTCTTCAGACTTATTCTCTTTCTGATTAAATACTCCAGTATCCCCTGCTCAGAGAGAAGGGCAGGTAAAGAAAAAGAGAGAAATGTAAGTTGGTAGGAAGGACAGCAGGGAGTTTAAACATCAACTGTGTAAAAAATTAATAGCACTAAAGTGCTGCAGAGCAAGAATCACATTTGGAAACTCCAGCAGACAATAGGGATTTTATATGAAATCAATACTCAAACTTTATTGTAATGATAAAATTTTTTTGACAACTCAGAATGTATGGAAATTTTTGCTATACTTTCAATGAGAGTAACCGAGGAAGAGAGCTTTTACATCAGAATCTTGGAAAAATAAAAAGTTATATTGGAAGATAGAATTAAGCATGTGTTCTAGATGATACTTTATTTTAAAAACCTTGCTTTTAAATTGTATTTTATTTTCCTGGTAATTGAGAATTTATCTTCTCAGGAAACTACAATTTCAGATTTAAAGCCTTCTACAAATGGTAAGATTGTGACAGAGAAACTTTTCTACATAAAATCTACTGCGAGTGCTTCTTGGCTTCCACACTGAGTCATTAAGAATAAATGTCAGTATTTGTAATGGTACAAAAATTAGTCTTGCTGCAATGGTAATGATTTTCAATAGCCCAAGAGCAGGAAAGAATATCTGAAAGTGCATTTAGATAATGTAAGAAATATATCACTGTTCTAGCATTTTCCAAAATTTTGTGGATTTTGAGAATAAACACATTGTGACTGTACAGTTGAGAACTCAACTGTATCTGGAACATCATTTTTCTAAAATCAATTGTTTAAAATTCTTAGTTTTAAATTCTGATTGATAACTGCATAAACCACATATTTCAGCTCAAACTCATTGTATCCATTTCATGAAGGGCTATTTATTGAACTCAGAGGCATAATGGAGTTTGTGACTAATGTAGTATATGGCACTCTGAAAATTTGTTTGCTTCAAAACACCTCACTTTCTCTTTTTAGTGGTTCCCTTTCATCCTTACCTAGTTCTTCACTCCCTGTCCATCTAAAATCTAATCGATGTTCACTTGTTACAAAACTTCAAAAAATCCCGAATTCCTTGAATGGGTTCCAGTCACTTCGGTGCAATTCAGCTTCAATTCCTCTGCCATAAACGTAACTAAACAAAAACTGTCCTAATTAATTTAGGTTTTACCATTTGTGGGAAGAAGCTAAGTCATAACAAATAAGCCTCTGATCTTCGGAAAAATGTAAAATTTCTACTTTTTCTCAACTAATACATGCCCAATTTTGTAGATTTGAAATCTAGCTAACATAATCATTCAGGGAGGTCTTAAAGGAGAAATGAAGTTTCTGAAAAGCAGAGCAAAAAACTTGAAAGCCTGGAGCCTCAGCTTGAAAATTGTCTCTACGACCAGCATTCTTTGAGCACATGTTACGTATAAAGTTCAAAGTTCATATGGAAAATAGAATAGCTTCCTGATGTAAGTAGTAAGTTCAGATTGGCCTATTCTTGAGTCCATGCTCCAAACCTTTTGAAGATAACCTGCTAATCTTTTTTTTTTTTAATTTTATTTATTTATTTATTTTTGCGGTACTGCGGATCGAACTCAGGACCCTGCGCTTGCGAGGCAAGCGCTTATTCCACTGAGCTATATCCCCAGCCCAACCTGCTAATCTTTAGGTTCCAAACTAAAGGCAATCTTCAAACTTCAGTTTGCATTTACAAAAGCCTAAAGAAGTTATTGAAAAACTCATGCATATGGAGCCCAGCAATTTAAATTTTAACTATAGCCTAGATGATAAATTTAGACAAACTGAAATAGAATTCTGTACCAGCCTGGCAATTAGAGTAGAGTAATTTTGCACATGGGAACCAGAGGTGTCTGCTAGCAGTTACAGGAGCCAGCTTCTCCACTGAGGAATTCCCCTGCCTCCCTTGAGCTGCTTCCTGCCTTGCTGTCCAGCCTGAGGAAAGCCAAGCAGCCTCTTAGGGAGCTCTCTATTTACTCAAAAAGAATGGCCAAGGTCTCTTCTAAAAGCTCACTTTTCCTAATGCAGTGGTTTTGGCCAAGCATCAATAACTTCTTAGACTACTTTGCAAGAGTCTGAAATCGTGCATAACAGAGTACCCCTCACAGGCCCACTGGGACTGCTGAGTGCAGTGTTGAAAGGCATCTCCTGCCACGTCTTAATAAGAGCTATGAGCAGCAAGTGAAAGTTGAATCCATTTTCTAAACACAATTAAATGGAAATGCTAAAAGGAAATAGTCATCTCCTATGGCAGTAATTTCCAGAATTGTTGTAACTCAGATCTAAAAGAGGGGTGTTAAAATATCTTGTAAAACCAATTAGCATGTTGGTTATTTTAAACTTATTTCTAAACTTCTAAACCTCATTTCTAAACTTCTTTCCATTTTCATTGATTTTTGAGTTTATTTCACAGTGAACATTTTTGTAAATCACCTAAAAATAGTCAGGTTTTATGATGTCTGAAAAGTGCATAGTACTTAAAATATTGATGAGTATCTCACTAATTATACTTGCTATAAAATATGAAGCAATTATATTTGGGTAAGATTGTTGATTTTAATAAAACTTATCATTAGTATGGCTCTTATCAATATATTAAAAGCTTTAACTTATTTTTTGGTACTTGGAATTGAACTTATGACCCACACTTGCCAGGGAGGCACTTGCACCACTGAGCTATATTCCTGGCCTCAAAAGATTTAACTTTTGATTTAGTTTGTGAAAGACAATATGCATGAAGGTTGCCTCAAGTATTAAAACTGTAGTAGTAATATAGAATAAAAAACAAAAGGAAGACTCAGTGTAACAGTGTTCTTAAGTACAAACAAATAATTTTATTCACTAACAAGGCTACAGTGTGGTAAAATAGAATCTCTTTTCAGAGTGCAGAACAGGAAAACCCGGGCTGAGTGATTGTATCTAGCATTGCTTACTGCTACATCAGATGTTCATGACCTCTTTTGCTTTTGCTGGGCCAATTTGTTGCCCTCTGTCGCTCTGTACCTATCAATTTATGCAGTCTTTGCTGCAAATGTTCTTGCGTGATGAATGCCACATTCAGTGATAACTACAACTACAGTGAAAGTTCCACATAGTAGCTGGAAGAAAATAACTTCAGTGAGCTGAGCTGAAGATGAGAGACCTGGATGGGAGGGAAAGTTGACCTATGGAAAAAAACTTTGATCAATGAGGCATAGGAATCCAGAGGTAATTGGAACAAACTTCCTTTTAACATCATCCTGTTTTGGACTATTTGAGATGCCATTAAGGAAATATTCAGTGAGACAAACCACTGTTACAAATTTGTGACCACATCAGTCATGTACTACCGCCTATTTACTGTCCTTTTATAAAAATCTGAACCTGAATCAAAAGTCTATTTGCTTGTGCTTTACTGGTGCTTATAATCCTTGAAACTTGCTCCAAAGGAATTGTAATAATCAGTAAAAATCAGATATGTCAGCCATTTACTTCCACGATATTTTTCTGTGTGTCCTTAAGACAATGTGGCTGGCTGGATGATGTTTAATGTTTAATGATTTGATTTCAGTCTTAATGTAAGTCTTAGTGAGTGTGTGTTCAGCTCCCACCAGAGAAAGTATTAAAAGCTACACAGAAATAAACTTTACAAAGATGTCTGACTTAGAGAAGTCATAAACTGATCCTAAAGGGAGAGTTTACCTTTAACACTGTCTATTCAAGTCTGCCTGAGTATTCTTACAGGGAGATTTGGAGTTGTCTTTTATAGAGTTTCCAATCTGGGACTAGGAAGCCCTTTGGATTAAGGGACAGAAATTCTTGAAAATGTGTGATATGAAGTTGAGAAAATGAAGAAGCTAAATAGACAAATGATTCAGAATTTGTCTTGAAGAGCATGGTTGAGAAAAAGGAATGTAGCCAAAGCTGTTTCATCAGTGCCAGGTCATTCTCACAGTCTTGCAACTGTAACAATGTGATCTTAGTGCGTGCTCCTTTGCATACGTTCAACTGATTCACTAATATTTTTGCTTGGAGTTTTTGCATTTATCATCATGAGAGGCACTGGCATGTAAATTGCATTTTGAAAAATATCCTCAGATATTTGATTGATGGTTATGGTGACCTCATAAAAGATTTCGCATAGCTTTCCCATTTTCTGAAAATGTTATATAGAAAAATTAAAAGTGAGAGAATATCTAGATTTGATGGTGATGAGAATAATTGTGTAACATCCAATTTCTTATGTAAGTTAAAATGATTCATATTTTCTATTTGTTCCAATGATAAATTTGGAAAATTACATTTTGAAGAAGTGTTTTTATTTTATCTAAATTTCTAGCTTCAAGAAATAGAGTTTTTATTGTAGTTAGATCACCTTATACTTGTAGAATGTATATCGCTGCTCATAGTTTTATTTGGTAAATTTTTTTTTGGTAATTTCTCCTCTTGATCTGTTATGTTCACTTTCTTCCTTTCAATTACCTTTAAGAATTGAATTTGTTTTCTGAATCCTTTCTTGTTCACTCATTTTCTATTTCACCATTTGTGCATTTTATTTTCATTATTTATTTCTGCTTTATTTGATGACTGCTTCTTGAAATGGGCTCTTCAGTTACTAATGTTTCATGACTTCTTGCTTATCACATGTGCACATAAGTCTGTAAATGTCACTGAGGGCTCTTTAGCTACATTCTAAAAGTTCTGGTTTTATTTCCATTTCCACATAGCTCAAACTATTATCACATTTCTTTGACAATGTGCTTGTCCAGTGAGCTGGTGAGAAGTGTGTTGTTTCACCTCTAAATAGTTCAAGGTTTCCTTCCTTTTGTTCTTATTGATTAGAAGCTTAACTCCTTTTTCTCCAGGGGAATATTATGAGAGATTTCTAAATTTAAACTTTATAGCCCGAGAGGGTCTAGTTTGTTAAGTATTCTCTCTATATATTTTTAAATGCTTCCTTGTTCTTTGTCTCTCTTTACACATGAGTTGATAGAGACACAGCAAGCATTTAATTATGATTTTGGATTTGTATATTTTTTCACTTGTTTTTATTAGTGTTCTGCATTTTGAAGTTGTATTTCAGATATACCATCAAATTCAACTTGTTTTTACTATGAAATGTTATCCTCACCTTTTGTTTAGTCTATTTATATAATTTTAGTACAGTTGCATGTCCTCTCTTTGCTTAATGATGCAGTGTATGTCCATTTGAATCCTTCCACTATGACACTTTCTCATATTTTAAGGTATGTCTATTATAATCAGAATATAATTCAGTTTATTTTATCCAGACTGAAATCCTCACCTCTTAATGTTCTCACTGCTGTGTTTGGATCTAGATTAACTTGCCCATTTATTCCTGCTTTCCTTTTGCTCTTATTCTTTTTTCGGGGGGGTCTTTCTTGAGTTGTGAAGTAATCAAATATATTGTTAGATAAGTCTCCTAAATTAACTTGTTAACTATACCTTCTGTTATTATTGTTAGAGAGATGATTTAGAGAGTGCAAAAGGGGGCTTGAGTTATTGAGTTCCACTTAATACTTTACTCTTTCTGCACAGTAGAAATTTATCAGTACATTTGAGCTTTATTTATTGTATTTGCAACTTGTGAGCTAACTTTATGATGTATTTTGTCATACATGCTGCTGTTACTGTTTTCAGGAAACATTTATTTATATGTACCAATGTTTACAAAACATGTTTCAATGTAGGACATAGTTACAGAACTCCAAAACATTAGCCATTCAGTAAACACATGAGAACTGGTTAGCATTACTTGGTGGTTAAAAGATTTAACTAAAAAATGTAATGGAAGGTTAAGACAACCTCTGTCCTGTAGAATTAAAGGATTACTGTTAACAAAAGTGTAAACTAGCAATAAAATGTTTAAAATTAAAAGATACTATGGACTTGCTTAATAAAATTGCATGAAAATCCAAAATATATAAATGAAACATTTGCAAAGCTAAAAACAAAGAAATAGGTATGAAGTTGGAAAAAATGATGACCTATAATTTTAGTCTCAGAAGTATATGGACTTTTTTCTTTTTCTTTGTTGCTTTTTCAGGTCCTGGAAATTGTTTTTCCTTCTTTATTTTGCTGTTTGTTTTATGTGTTTTTTAAATTTTCTTTTTTGTTGCTATTATCCAATTCTATTAATTTCTTATTCTTTAACTGGATCTTTTTCTCTCCCATTAGTTCTTTTCTTTCCTTTTTTAATTTTCTAATTTTATTTCTTTCATTTTTCCTTTAGTCTGTTGAGAGCTGGGATTTCAAGTGAGCACCACTATGCCAGGCATTAATTTTAGATATTTAGTTGACTCTATGCTATTATTGTAGGGTCCATTTCATTGTTAGTCTCTGTACAGATTTGCATTTAGTAACTCTTTACTGTACATTACTATTTGATATTTATTTGTGTGTATGTTATTGTAGATCTCTTTTCTATTGGTACAGGGGTAGCTTTCCTTGTGTCTTATGGAATAACATTATCCAGTTGTTCTTTAACTCTATCATAGTTGCAGATTTCTGTGCTATTGCCAGTGATGGCATAGGTCTTAATATTAACTGAGTTTTAGTGTTTGCCAATATCTGGTTTGTCTTTGTGTCATCAATATTACTGTGGTTCATTTTCAGAGAAGAGATGCTGGGCCAATTGCACTGTGCTCTCCTCATATCCAATTAACTAAGGTAGCCAGATTGTGGGGCAGAGGCCAGAGCTTTTATTTTGCCATGCAGGACTGTGGCTTGCAGCTTGGGGATGTTTCCAAGGACTATCTAGATTGACAAGGTTTTTGGCTCATAGGCAAGCAATGGAACACAACATGGAGGTAAAGGTGGTACCAGCTTAGAGTACTTCAAGTGAGTTCAAGCTATAACATAAATGAGACTATGAGGTGCCTTTGATTGTGTATTCTAGTAACTATGTGAGCTTTTATTTTTTAGTTGTTCTTTTTCTTTTCTTTCTTTTATTCCTTTCTTTCCTATCCTTTTATTTTTGCTTTCATTGTGTGTGTGTGTGTGTGTGTGTGTGTGTGTGTGTGTGTGTGTGTGACATACATAGGAATGGAAAAAGAAGAATTAGCCAGTATTTTAGTTAAGTAATACTTTTCACAGGAAAGTGAGGGTCACCCTCACCAAAATAGTGCAAAAGGAATCCAAACATAACTACCAGTATATTAACAGATCTGACAACCTCCCCTCTTCTCCTAATCTCCAACTTCACTTCCTTCCCTCTGGTCCCTTCTTCTATCCCCACAGATATTCTTTCAACCCCTCCCCAACACTTGCCTTTTGTTCCAGCTGTTAAAATAATTCCTGTAGAGTCAGATTTTCGTCTTTCTTTACACTGATATTTATCTGCTCTCCTTTCTTCTTCTTGCGGGCACCACCTCCTGTTTAACTCTTACTTTTCTATTGCCCTTGCTTCGACATCTCGTTTGCCTGTTTGTACCAGTATAATGCAGCCTGGCTCAGGCATCAATAAATGTGTGGAACAGTTAAAACAAGATTTCATGTACACAGCTGATGTAGGTTGCATCTGTTAACATCAACATAACCAGTAGGGCTTCACTCCTTTCTGCACAGTGGCCAGGTCCATTTCTATTGAACTGAGTAGGGTGAAGAGTTAGGTAGATACCAGAGCACAAAGACATGATCATATCACTGGAAAGCGGACACTAACTAGGGAGTTCCCCACACTAGCAACAAATCCAACAAATACTTCCATTCTAACTGATGCTCCATCCTCAGAACCAAACAACAACAACAACAAATGTGAGAAAACAAGGCAGAGCCATTCTCCAAAACTCCGGAATGCTTCTCAGCTCCCCCCAAACCGATCCATGGGGCATTGATAAAAAGTAAATCAATGTCAAATGGCTGAATTACAGAAGTAATAAAAGATGAGACAAACAAACAACATAGAAACCAAATAGATCAATAAGGTGCTCAAACAGTTTGAAATGATCTAGCAAAACACATAATGGAATTAATAAATAAAATGATCAGTGGGCTCAAAGAAAACACAAAGCCAGGAGAGCTAACCAAATTCTACAAAAGATGAGTGACCAATTTAGCAAAGAATGAATTATAGGAAAGACAACAAAGGGAAATCCAGGAAATAGTAATTCTATTCAAAGCATGGGCAGCGGAAGTGACCTGTGTGAGGAAAGAGTGTAAGACCTCAAGGGGGAGATGATGCAGATAAGACTAACTTAAAATTACATGGAGTTAGTGAAATATCAGAGCAAAGCATGCATAGCACAAAAAACTGTTTATAGAAATAGAACAACATTTTGTAGATATGGGAAAAAAATTCATACAGGGAAGTGAGACAGACATAGCCCCAAGTAACCAAGAATTTCTCCCCCACACATCGTAGTCAAATCCCAGCAGTGCAACACAAGGCCAGGATGTTAAAAGATGTTAGAGGGAAACAGGAACGTAAACCTAATGCACACTCCTGAGAGCTTAAAGGCCAGGAGATCTTAGAACATACAGTTCCCAATGAAAGCAGTCCTAACAGTTAAGATTGTAGATGTGAATGCTTACATAAGATAAACAAAACCCAAATAAATTATCTAGTAATGTGTATCAAGGCCCTAGAAAAGTAAGACCAACCAAATTCCAAAGCTAGGAAAGAATTTACAAAAAAATTCAAGCAGAAGTTAATGAAATTGAGACTAAAACAGAAAACAAAGAATCAAACAATCGAAGAGCTGATTTTTGGAAAGAATGAATAACATGAATAAATTCCTAGTCAATCTTACCTAAAAAAGACCTAAATCAATCCGTTTAGAAATGAAAAATGCAAAACCACAATGGACAATGCTGAAATCCCCATTATTAGTAAATACTTTGAGAACTTTTACACTAATCAAATAGAGAGTTCAAAAGGAATGGATAGATTCACAGATACATATGATTTATTAATTCTAAACTAAGAACCTATAAAAACCCAGAACAACACAGTAGCAGGCACTACAATGGAGGTAGGAATAAAAATCGTACCAACTGAGAAAAATTTACTACTGAGTTCTGTAGGAATTCCAGCAATGGTCTAATGCCTCTGTATCTGAAGTTCTTGAAAGACATTGAAAGGGCTGTAGTATTGCTAAACTCATTCCTGGATGCTAACATAATCTTGATTCCAAATCCAGACAAATACTCAGGAAAGTAGGGGGATTAAAAAAAATCAACACACACACAATAAAACTATAAGTGAATACTTCTACTGAATATAAATGGAAAATTCCCTAACAAGGCACTGGCAAAGTGAACACAATAAATCATTAAAGAGCTCTTACATCATGAAGAAGTAGGCTCCACACCAGGGATAAAAAGATGACTCAACAAGAGCAAAATAACAAATGTAGCACTTCACACAGAAAGAAGCAGTGACAAAAGTTTCATGAGCATCTCAATAGTTGCAGAAAAAGCCTTGATAAAAATCCAACAAAAGCTCTTATAAAAACAGCTATGGAAAGACTTTATCTCAGTCTGACAAAAAAGCCATTTATGAAAAATGTACTACACAGATCATATCAAATGAAGAAATGCTAAAAGCTATCCTTTATGTTATGTAATACTCAAAATATTACTCAAACAATAAGCAAGGCAAAGACAAATGGAATACGTATAAGAAGTCAGACTAACTTTACTGCCAGATGATGTTATCACTTACAGAAAAGCCCCCACAAGGTCCTTCAAGCCTCTTAGAACTAATTAAAGAATTAAGGAAAGTTGTAGGGTAAAAAAAATTAAGACAAAAATCAATACAGATACTCCTCATTTAACAACATATCTTTATAACAACTATTCAGACTTATGACCAAAGGGTGTTCTTTGGATTTGCAACCCATATTCAGACTTCCCATGAAGGAATGTGGACAGCAGTGCAACCTTATAGCCACTTCTTCTACAGTACAATTCTGTAAATTTTTCTAATTGTACTGTACAGTACAATACAGTACTACAGTTTTATGTCATTATACATTCAGTACTTCATCTAAGAATTATGCAAGTAAAAGCAGAGTTTTCAAGCTAGAGTTTCCTTTAGCCATGCCTTTGTTCTGAATATTGTAATTTACATACAGTGTGCAATTTTAATTTAGCAACCACTTCATTTAAACACCTAATCACAGGAACAAACTTTGGTCATTAAACAAGGAATGTCTGTTGTGTTTCTACACATCAATAATGAACTCACTGGAAATGAAATTAGAAAAACAATACTGTACATGATAGTTTCAAGAGAATTTAAATACTAAGGAGTTAACCTAATCAAAGAAGTGAAAGGTCTCTATCTTAGAAACTATTATACTCTGAAGATGGAGATGAAACAAGATTATCAGATGATGGAAAGATATCCCATATTCATGGATAGCCAGAACCAATACCGTCAAAATGGCTATACTTTCAAAACTGATATTCAGATGCAATACAATCTTAATTAGAATACGAACAACATCCTTTATAGAACTAGAAAAATAATTCTAAAATGTGTACAGATTCAGAACTGATCTAGAATAGCAAAAGCAATCCTGAGCAACAGAAGCAAATCAGTAGACACCACAATCTCAAATTTCAAGTTATATTAGAAAGTGACAGCCCCAAAACTAGTATGATGCTGGCACAAAAACAGACATGAAAATCAGTGCAACAAAATAGAGGTTGTAGAAACAATCCCAGGAATATTCAGCCATCTGATCTTTAATGAAGGGGCTAAAAACTTATGCTAATTGAAAGATAATCTCTTTTACAAATGGCGCTGGGGAAACTGCCTACACATGTGTAGAATGGGAAATCTAGACTCACACCTTCCACCAAGTAGTAATATACAATTAATGTAGATCAAAGACAGATCTAACATAAAATGGGTAAAATTCCAGAACATATAGGCATAAGTGAAAATATTCTGAACTGAAAACCATTTGTGTAGAAAATAGTATCAAAAATCAAAAAAGTTCTACACAGCAAAGAAAACAATTATCAGAGTAAAAAGACAATGTGCAAAATGGGAAAAAATTTGCTAGTTGCACCTCAGACCAAGAATTAATATCTAGTATATAATGCTAGCTTTAACAGCATGTATATCTAGAATATAAAAAGAACTGAGAATTAGACCCCTAAAAATAAAAAATCAAATAAAAATGGGCAATTGAAACGAATAAACAAAATTGAAATGAAAAGATGTGCAAATGGCTACTATATACATGAAAAAATATGTTCAACATTTCTGGCCTTTGGAGAAATGCAAATTAAAACAACACTGAGATTCTGTATTACTCCAGAAAAAAACATTCATCATTAAAAAATCAAGTAAAAACTGGTGAGGCTGTGGGGGCAGGTGAATGTTTTGTATTGCATACATTCTTTTTGATCCAGTTATTCTTGCTCTAAGTATCTTTCCGAAAGAGTTAGAGACACATTGCAATGATGCACGTTATCCAAGTTTACATCTGAAGAAATCATAACAGGTAACTCTTGGAAACAGGCTACACATTCATCAAATGAGCAGATAAAATATATTTTTACCAAGCGGTGTATAATTCTGCCATATAGAAAGTTAAATTTGAGCCATTTGTGAGAATATGGAGGGTTTGTAAGTACATAATGCTAAGTGAAATAAGTCAGTCACCAAAAGTCAGACAGCACATGGTATCTCAAATGTGAAACATCCAAAATATAAATAATTTAGACAGCAATGAAAAGACAGATAATAGAAAATGGAGATGGAACATCTGCAAATAAGAAGGGGATCTAGAGGTGGAGGAAGGTTGAGGAAAAAAGAGGAGAAAGGGAAGTAAGACAATACTAAAATGCGCCATGCACTTGTATCAACTCCCTACCATGACTGCAAACACTGTGTACTGCAAACACATACTAATAAAACAAGAAGTAACTCTTACATATAATGAGAAAGCAACAGGTAAAAGGGGGTATGTTCTCAGTGTATCCTCCAGTAAAACACTGTAGAACACTAATGTGTGATTAATATTTAATATTTAAGCAGGGAAGTATCATGAGGTAACATTAGAAAAAATATGAATATAGCCTGCTGTGATAGTCTAGAAGAAAAAGGAAATTATTACACACAATCTAATAAAATTCATGTGCAATTGTATTGAAAACTGAAGAATGTTATCTAGACAATTTATACACTAAATTTTATTTTAATTGTAATTTTCTAGAAATATATGGTATTTAATTAAAAATAGTTCAACAATATTTGTATATCATCTCATTTCTCTTAACAGTACATAAGTGAAGTAGTCAATTGTAACTAAAAACACAGAAAATTTATATTAAACTTGCAAATGAGATAATGGTAAAATTTTTCAAAATATTATTTTACACTAGAATAGTAAATAGAGTAAATTAAGGCCTTTATTAAAAATATAGAATGATATTTTTATATTTGGAGTAATGAAGTTAAATATAAACATGGAAAATTTTTATATATAATAAATAAAAAAATGAAAGAAACATCACATTGCAAAGGTAAAAGAAACATCTAAGAAAAATTGCAACAAAAATGTGTAAGGTTATATAACAATATTGATGATTAAAACTGTTATTATGTAAGTACTAAATTAGTAGATTTTATAACCCTTACATTTAAGGATTCAGTATGGTAAAATTTTAATAAGTATACCTACACTTTCAAAATCAATATTTAAATATAATAACACGCCTATAAAATTTCCAATTTATTTTTAAGTAAATATTTTTGTCTTCTGATTATATAGAAAGATGAACATAGAACAAACCTAAGAAATTCTTACTAAAGAGAGTAAGAAATCAGCATCTGTTACTAAAATATTAAAAATTACAGCAATTATGACTGGTTTAAGGAGCAAATTTTTGTCGTTATTAGTTTTGTCTACTGTATTCTTAATTCAATTTTATTGATGTTTTAAATTTATGTTAATTTTTAAGTTTATCTTTTCTCTGGTCTTTCTTATTTTTGTCCTCCTGTTAACTTTAAATTTAGTACATTTTTCATTGTATAGTTTCATAACTTGTAAAGTTAGTTTATTGTTGAGATTTTTCTTGCTTTTCCTGAATTGAGTTTATTGGTACATAATGATCACTGTGATTCCATCCTGAGGACTTTTCACCTTTTCACTTACCTCAGTTGCTTTGTTCTCCACCCTCTCATCCTCACTTCAATTCCTCTTTCCATGCTTGCTTACATACAAGAGTTTTGTTTCCACTTTTCCTTCTTTTCTCTTTCCCTTTCCTCATTTCCCTGTTCTGCCTCCCTAGTTCATCTTCCCATTTGAAAATTTTTTTCCTATTTTACAATATCTATTTTACAATTCACAATATCTATTATATATTTATACACATTGGTCCCCTTATTTACATTTTCAGTTTCTCATGTCAGAGAGACAACATAATATCTACACATGTCTGATTTATTTCACGTAGGAGTACAGTCTCCAGTTAGCTATAAATGTCTTAAGCTTACCCTTCTTTATTGTTGAGTACTATTCCTTTGTGTTAAGAAACATGTCCATTGGGTGATGGGCATTTGCACTGTTTCCAAGATTTAGATATTACAAACTGTGCTGCTATAAAAATGAGTGTGCATATATTGGTGTCTTATTTTTCTTTTTTTTTAGAAAAACAAAAGCACAAAAACACATTAACACACAGACACAGATTAGCATAAAAAATAGTACAATCAAAACTGATCTACAGACAAGGTGACATGGACTCAACAGTGGTTGTTGCTTTACCTATTGATATCTTCAAAGTGTATATAAATGAACCCAGATACAGACATGCAAAATTGGTCAGACAATTAATCCTCTCAACAACAGAAAAACACAAAAAACAAAAAACCAAAGACAAAAAACAAAAAACCACCAATAGTTGCTGCTTTGCATATTGATATCTTCGAAGTGTGCGTTCAGGATAACACATACAGACATACAAGATTGATCAAATAAACAAACCATCATCAATTATTCCTTAGCATTAAGTGATATAATACAATAGTAGAACCATGTTAGCCCTCCTGCATATATGTATATTCATATATACATTCATACATTTTTGTCTCTTTCTTTTCTCCTTTCCCTCGTCCCATCTGTTCTTTGTTTTTGAACAGATTTCCTTCATGTCTCTTAGTTTATATTCCCACCCTCAGGTTCTTACACCAGTGATACAATATGTTGCCTGCACATGTACCGCTGATTTCTTTCACTTATGAGTATGGACTCCAGTTTTCACCACTTGCCTACAAAGTCCCCAAAACTGTCTTTCTTTATAGCTGAATAATATTCCATTATATAAAAATGCCACAGTTTTTTAATCCAGTCTTCTGTGGATGGACACTTGGGTTGCTTCCACATTTTAGCTATTACAAATTGTGCTGCTATAAACATGGGTGCACATATATCAGAGTGATATGATGTTTTCAGATCTTC